>JAJEJH010001509.1:0-23982 GCA_026122585.1 Anacardium occidentale | reverse complement strand
ATTCTGGTCCTTGGATGAAGCTCATAAAACATATCAAGAGATTCTTGCAAAAAGCCTACCAGTTTAAGGTTCCTCAAGTCCGAGAGTGGATTGTTAAAAGCATGAATTCCAAATCTAGAGCTGAGACAATGCACATACTCTCCCCATGTTACTGGTTGATCCCCTTGAGCCTTAATATAACCTTGGTGCCATTAAATTGACTTCCCCTCCAGATGCAGAGTTGCAATCTTCACTCGGCCATCCCTTGGGGTGCCATCTACCTCAAAGAAATACTTAGCTTTGATTATGCAATTGTCCAACTCCTCTCCATTAAACTTTGAAAACTCCAAATTGGTCAATTGACCGTAGGATGGTTTTTGATCAACATTCTCTTCCATCGACCGATCCACTTTTGCTTGCTGAAGATCTTTGACTATTGAACACTAAGACCACCTATCAAACTCTTAATCTCTTTAATTGAGTCCTTGAGCATTCTCTGCTACCTCAATTCTAATTCATGTACCATTTGCATCATCTCGCATTGTAGCTCTTGGTTCCTAGTACTCTTAGCCATGGTTAGAACCAATACTCTGATACCAAATGATGCATGGGAATGAAGATTTAGTTGTAATAAAAATAAAAAAGAAGATCTAGAGAGGGAAATTATAGTCACAAAAAAGGTGATGAAAATCTGTATATTCTCATATTGTTGTTCGTTAAAAGTATATTCACTTATATGAATTTGAAATCCAATCAAGAATTGACATCTGGCTATTTAACTAACTCTAAATTTATTATTATTTTTAAATTCATCCTTCTCGTAAAATGATGGCGTCTCTCTTAATTGAAATGGCATGCTTTGTGCCAAGCTTTGACTCTCTCTCTCTCTCTCTCTCGTGTCGCCATTTCTCCCTTCTTTTGACCATTAGTTGTACGACATTGTTTTGGTGTGGATGGTTCAAATTCTCATCACAAGCATGTCCAAATTGTTCATGGGCACAACTGTATTCCATTCCAAGTATGAATCTTAATGCATCATATCTATTCATTTGATTAATTTACCGTCTACGCCTAATTATTTTACTGTAATAATCAGGTTAACAAAAAATAAGTCATAATCCTCCAACTAAAAGAAACTGCACGTAAATATGCAACCAAAAATAAGAAACTGCTTAAAATACTAAACAGCACATAAACAAACTGTATGCATTCAAACAAATCTTTATCCAATTAACATATAAACAAATTGACAGAATAAGAAAAGGAGGAAAGAGAAGATAACAGAAAGAAATAGACAGAGAATTACATAAATAAGCAAAAGAAAAGCAATAGAACATGAGATTGAAAGATAAGCTCAGTTTTCATTAAACGAAATCACATCAACTTTGTTGCATGTTCATTCTGTTTGAATCATTAATTGTTTTATATACTCGATAAAAAATAATTGCTTTCATATTTGAAGCTAGCAATAACATCAAGCCACAATAAGCAGAAAATCAGCATATGCACAAGCATTTATCCACAACAAAAGTGATTAGGGTCAGTACCATAGCAAAAAGTCGATGATATGTTATCTGTTGCTGCTGATTTTCAACTGACAACATGGCATCAGTTGCTTCTCTACCAAGGGCCTTCACAGAAGATTTAAGTTCTGTCAATCTCGCTTCTGCATTTCGAAGCTTCATAGCACTCTCTGCAGATATATCAGATTCCCTGATCTTTGATCGACGCCTCATTACTTCTGCTGCCTAATGAGAATAAACATTATGAATCAAAAATAATTCCCACGGCTGCTTATAAAACCAGATATGAACTCAAAAATTACCTGGGATTCAACCTCATGTCGGAGTCTCTCATAACGATGAGTCAAGTGGCGAGCATCCTCCAACGGTGCTCCATTTATTAAAGCCTTAAGAGGCTCAGATACCTACACACCAAAAACCTGTAACATAATTATAAACACAAAAAAATGCTCTGAAACCTTAATATCTCTAAAGGAAAGATCATAAGGCCAAATTTGTGCATCATATTATCTCAGCAAAACACAGGCCAGCAAATAGGCACATCACATCAACTTCCCTGACCAAGCAAGAAACGAAAATATGCATGGTTCTATTTGTTATGTTCATTGTTTCTTCCCAAAGTTTTAGTGCTCACCTTTAATTTTGAGTAAACTACTAACCATCAGTAAGCAAGAATCTGACGGACTTATATCAGGAATTAAATCAATTTACACCTTTAGAAATTATATCTGAAGTTTCAGAATCTTTTTTAAGCACAAGATTCTAGAATATGCCTACAAGCACAACCTCATGTGGGTGAATGATTACACCACAAACACAAACATCCATATGACGCATATAGCACTTTAATCTAGCGAAAATTAGAACAGTTATGCCGATAAAACTACATTTGCTAATTGTACACGCACTTTTTAATAATGAATCCAGTCTGATTTCACTTCTTTCAACAACAAAAAAGGGGCTTTTTTAAAAAGTGAAGAAAAAAGATAGGAAGAAAACATCAATTCTTTTGAAAATATTTATAAGAATAATAATAAGTTGATAGATACACATACAAACAGACAATAAAAGAAAATGCTTCAGATGATTGCATATTCAGACTTTACCTGATCACCAAGAATTCCAAGTAAAGCTTCCCTCTCATTCTCCATCAAATCATGACAAGAACCAAAGTGAAGTGTAGCTCTCGCAAGCCGAGAATCGTCGCTTTGATTCTCAGCTCCGTATTTACAACAATCTTCAGCCAATCTTTTCACTATAATATATAAAAATCAAAATCAAATTTCAAGTACTGTATCTTCATATAAAGCTTGTCAGAAGGGAAAAAGAAATAAGATAAAAAGGCCAGTTCATCTCCAACCTATCTCCATTTGCTTCAAGCTTACAGCAATAAAACCTTCAACGCCACGAACAATATTCCTCTGAAAATGCTGTACAGCATGACATATTTTCTTCATCAACAAAAGCGCTCAAATTAAAACCTCTTCAAAGCATCAGTTAATCAAAAATACCTTAGCTGCCTTGGTAGAAATATACAAATTTTGAAGTTGTTTATGACATTCAAGTTCAGCCTCATCAACCACAACACCTTCATTACTAAGATGTCCCAAATGCTTCAACACCGCCTACAAAATAAAAAACAAACACAATCAAACAAATCAAAAACTCAAACCTATACAATTCAACAGACACCGAAGCGCGTATCGTCAAGAATTAAACAAATCAACAAAGACAGTAAAACTGACTTGTTGCTGTTTGGCAACTTGCTGTCTCAGCTTGATTGCTTGCTTCCTTATAGCCTCCATAAAAACGCAATCACCAAACTGACTTCATCAAGCATCAAGAAAGTGACGAATCAATTAATTGACAAAGGCTGCAATCAAAAAATCAAGAGAAGCACACAAGCGCGTGGAGAATAATAAACGGAATAATAATTAATACTTCAAAAAAAAAAAAAAGGTAGGTCCGTGTTACTGATATTCTGTGGCAGGAAAGTGCAAACCGTCGGTTAATAGAGAATTTATTTTTATATGGACTGTTTTGACTTTTCGTTTATATTTGTAAAGTGGCTTTGCGTTACATTAAAATATTAAATAAATAAAAATTAATTCTAAAAATTAAAATTGTATGTGAATTTAAGATATACATTTGAGTGGATTCGTTGCGGTTCTGACATGATGCCAAAGAAAGAAGGTGACGACTGAGAAGAAGATAGAGTAACGACAAGGAAAACCGACTGACTGTTAAAATAATTGAAGTCGACATTCTGGAATTCATTCACAGGAAACGAGCAAAAGAGGCTTGCTTGGATCTAACTCTTTTTAATCATCTGCCGACCCTTTAATTTGAAAATTATAGTTAGAATCTACAAAAATTAATCAAATTGATTGTTGGTTTAAGCCGATTTAATTCAATTCAAATTAAAAATTATAATTTAAATTATTTTATAAATAATTATAATTTTAAAATTTTTATAAATCATCATATAATTTGGTTTTAATTTTAAAAAATAAAATATAATCAAATTGAATCAATAAAGATTATAAAATTATATTTTTTAAATATATAATTTACTAATAAATTTTTTAATATTTAGATTACAATTTGTTTGTTTTGAAAGATATTTTGTATTGTTATTTTATTCTTAATTGATATTTTTTGCCAGTATAATTTTATTATTGTTAATATATTATATTATTTTAATATTTTTTAAAATTTTAAGATTTTTCTAATATTTGCATTTATTTATGCTTTATTTTTATTAAACCGATCAAATCGATTATTTATACCAAATTTAAATAATTTTAGTTTGGATATTTTTTATTGTTATTTGATTTAATTTAAAGTTAAAGTGCATAGAAATCAATTTTATTGGTTTGGTTAAAAATATTTGTTTTAAATCGATCAAACCAAACCATCAACGCTCCTAATTATAATAATAAATAATTTATATTAACTTTTTTATTTTTGTTTGGTCAAACAACTAATTCTCACTCAAGGTTTCCTTGAATGATAAAGTCTCACTTAAGAAGTTTTGAAAAGTCAAATATTCACTCTTCTTTTAATTTTTTTAACCTTTTTTTTTTTTTAAGACCAATATACTATTTATAAAAATAAATAATATTAATATTAAAATAAAATTTAATATAAAATAATAATAAAATTTTAAAAAATTAATTAAAATTTTTAAATAAATATAAAAATAAGATAAAAAAATTTACATAATGACCACCACCGCCGATAACAGTGGTTATCAACCATCTAGTTTCATTAATATCCAAATTTGATCACCTCGAAGATTTGATGGAGACAACCAGATTTAATTATCTTCTCTATTAGAGAAGACCGAAAATGACCGGTATGATTGAAATCGATTGTTACCAGTCATTCAAGATAGTGAAGATAGACCAGATAATTGTTTTTGATCATTTAGTTAGGTTAATAACAACCATTGTTATAAACAATGTTACTGACGACAATGAGTGCTTTTTTAACATTTTATTCTATTTTAAAATTTTGGCCAAAGGACATTTTCCCACCCATAGTTTGAGGCGGAGACAAAGTCCCACCCACTTAAGTTTAAAAGTTTGTTTTCCCACCCATCACCTAATTTTAATATTAAAAATAATGAATATACAGTAATAAGTAGGGGTATTTTTGTCTTTTTAATATTAAAATTTTATAAATTAATAAAATAAATTTTATATAAATATAAAATTTTAAAAAATTAAAAAAATTTTGAAATTAAAAAAGGGCAGTAGCCACCGCCGCCGACACCGGCGGCAGTGGCTGCCCATAATAGAACTAGGTGGCCATTTTTGGCCACCTGGTTCCAGGGGAGGCCAGATCTAGCCTCCCGTTCGGTGTCGCCTCCACCGAACGGGGAGGCCAAATCTGACCTCCCTTGGAACTAGGTGGCCGAAAATGGCCATCTGGTTCTATTATGGGCGGCCACCGCCGCCGGTGTCGGCGGCGGTGGCTGCTTTCTAGCTACTGCCCTTTTTTAATTTCAAAATTTTTTTTAATTTTTTTAAAATTTTTTTAATTTTTTATATTTAAAAATTATTTTATATTTTTATTATAAATTTTTAATTTTTAAAAGGGTAATTTAGTAATTTTAATAAAAAAATAATAAAAAATTGGATGATGGGTGGGAAAACAGGCTTTTAAACTTAAGCGGGTGGGACTTTGTCCCTGCCTCAAACTATGGGTGGGAAAATGTCCTTTGGCCTAAAATTTTTTATTAATTTATATTTTAATTATTTTTATAAAATTAATTTTATTATTTTTTAATTTTTATTTAAAAAATAAAAATACTCATAATTAATTAAATTTAATAATTAATTTTGATCTACCATCAGTATTTAATTTTGTAAGAGTCTGTGGATGAAAATTGTTATATAAGGAGACTTTGCGAGGGAATAGATAATTGGCCATTTTCGATTCTTATTTTAAACAAATATATTTAACTTGTTTAACGACAGAGTCCTCTCTTCAGGTTGGAACCCGCCAGGAAATTCATTTGAGCCAAATTTGCAAGAATGGCAACCAAATCTGATGGTATCGAAGCAAAGCACACCAGATCTTCCTCCTCTCTTATGAAGGCTTTCAACAGCTGCAATTTTATATCACAACCAAAACGGTTGCCAGTTTGTCGTAAAAAACTCGCTTCCAAAACGTTAATGTCGTCCCCGAATCGAGAATCATGTTTCCCATTTTGCCTTCTTTGAAGAATTGGTGTACGGCAGCCTCTTGTTTCCGACGCTTACGGCTTACGTTGCTGGTTCTTGATCGACCAAAGGAGTGGAAACAAACCCAGAAATTGAAACGTCCATGAAACTCTCAGCGCCAAAATTTATCCTGTGCTTCACATAATTTCGATGGTTCTGAAGATCAACTTTGCAACAAACACGAAGAGTTTCATGAACGTTTCAGAATCGCCATTGTTATGTTCGCAGCCAAAAACAACTTCCAAAGTGTGACAGAAATGGCCAAATTTTCTTCTGGGAGATTTCCTTCAGCGCAGAAGTAATCCCAAATACCAAGAGAACGATATATTTGGGGCGAGACATAACATAAGAGCCTAATTTATAAAAAAGTTAGTCTAAAATAAACCAACTAAATTAAAACTTCAAAATCAGTTTAACCCAACTTAAATAGTGTAAGTTCAACTAATATTCAAGCTGGCTAAACCCAACACAACCAATATAATATAATAGATCAACACAAACACTAGTAGAGTCTTGCCCCAACACAAAATAATAGGCCAACACAAACACTAGTAGGGTCTTAACCCAGCAAGAAATAAGTGGTTTCATATTATTCCTACAAAGTTTTGGCCAAATCATAATTAAACAAACTTAGATTACATCTCAAATGCAAAATATATATCGAAAACAATATTTAGAAATAAAAATTATATGTGAAGTGAAATAACGAAACTCATAGGAGATGTAGAAGTTTAATCGCTAGAGAAAAAACCCATAGCAAATCGTTGGAGATCTAAGAAGGCATTAGAAAAGTAAAACACATTTGTCTTGTCTCATAAAAAGGAAAAAAACTTATCTGTTTTGTTATCAAAAAATAGAATCCTGACTTTTGAGGTTGAAAATAGAGCATTAGTGAAAAGAACCCCATGAAAATACTTGTCTATGGTTAGAAAAGGGAAAAACAACTAAAAAAAGGAAAAAATAATTGTTGACTTAAGAGGGTGGAAATAACACTAGGAAACGAGAACTAATTAGAAGAAACCCACAAAGGCAGACATCTATGATCCAAAGAAGGAGAGAACAATGTCAAAAAAAGAAAACAACAGGAAAGAGAATTCTCCTTCATTGGGGGGTGAAATTGAAAGTTTTAAAAGGTAAAGGGTGGTGGTACAGCAGCAAAATATTGAAACCCTAGTGTAGGGATGAAAGAGGTTGCTTATAAACTAATAGGGTGTAAAAGGATACAACTGCATTGATACCTTGTAAAAAATGAATAAATTGTATTACTTTTGAATTTCTGAAATGTGTTATCATAATCGAATTTATATAAAAATCTAAGTCACAATGAACAATATCAAAGTTTTACATAGCAGGAACAAACATATGATAACTCACACATTATGTTATATATTTTAATAATGGGGTTGATCTACTTTATAAACATGTAAAGCAAGAGAAGATCAAAGCATATTATAAAGTGGAAGTTATTAAAAATATAGAGGTAGTGAATTATGATATACAATTTGATTATACACTGTCTCATAATTTTCATTCAAAAGACCAAAATTAACCATATTCAAAATTCATTTTTGTTAAAAATTTCGTCAATACAGAATAACATTAATTATAATTTTGATTTAATAAATCTAAATAATTTAATAAGTTAATATCAATTTACACACGAATTTAGACGATGAATAAAAAATAAACTCAATACACTTAAATATTATAATTTGGACAAATAATATTAATAGGAGTATTAAGGTTTATTACATCTTTAATAAAAAATCTAATAACTTACCACATATTGACTAAATCATTTTTTCAGAACTCATATAGTATAACTTTATTTATTAAAAGTTATAATTTAAACAAGATTCTAAGATTAGAATACAAGTTACTTCATTATAGGAAACTTCGACAAGCACTACAAATTTAGATTTTATGGTATTCTATGTATTCCTATAACCCAAAAAAATATAATGAAGTATGTTATATCTTTTGCGCTAATCCTTTGGATTCGTTGATTTTGTTTAAATTCATGGAAATCGAAATTTATGCCATTATTCTACAATTTTCATGCAAAAGAATACAAGGAGAGTGTAAGTTTCATTAATAAGCTTAAACTTGTAGACGAAAGAATCCTATTTTGAATGTTTCTATAATACCAAATAAACACGTTAAAGGGGTTGATCTAACTAGTGAGCCCTTTTTTGACATTAATCCATGTAATATGACATGAAAAATCATGAGTCGTGCCAAACACTTAGATTAAAGGGATCGTGTCGCAAACTAACATGATATTGTATAAAAATAAATTTTCAAAATTTAATTTATTAAATATTAAATTTAAAAATCATGTTTTTAATAAAATAAACATAACAAGTTATAGTCTAATAAAAGAAAAAAAAAAGATTTTTTTTAATAATAGATGGATTAAATTATTAAAATCAATTTCACTAATAATAAAAACGTGAGATTTAATAAAAACTTGAAACTTTATTTATAACGAAATAAAAAATAATTAAAGTGTATCGTTCAAATGTGTGAATTTTGCATTTAATTAGAAAAAATGCACTCTATATATTTAGTAAAATTTGAAAAATACACCCAAACAATTTAAGTTTTTAACTCTCTCGTATCATTAAGATTTAACATTTCGCTTCGTCTATTATAAATAATATTAATTTCTTATTAATCATAATTTTAATTTTTAATATGTTTTTTATATTAAAAAACATAATTCAAAAAAATAAAAAAATCTAAAAAAAATAAATTAGTAGATCCTGCAAAAGCTCGTGGGTTGCCGGCTAAGTAGACACAATTTGCTAATGGTCCATAAGACACTAGACCGTGTGTTGGGTCTTACCCTACAATCAAATCAACCTGCTCTACAAGACTCAATTATTAGCGGGTGTAAGATCCATAAGTCACACCAACGCCGGTCTGGCATGGCCTACTGCCGCCTAATGCCAGGGATCAAGCCATAATAGATTGCAATGATCAATAAAACAGGCAAGTCAACAAAATTTTCTTCACTCCAAATTTTGGTTTTCCATAAGGCCAAAGGACTTAGTCCCACCCACACTTTGAGGCGACAACAAAATGCCACCCCTAAAATTTTTAAAAGCTCAATTTCCCATTCTCTGATTAGATTTAATATTAAATATATTAATAAATAGTAACAATTCAGAGGTATTTTTGTCATTTTAAGATTAAAATTTTATAAAATAATAAAATAAATTTTAAATAGATAAAAATATTAAAAAAATTTAAAAAAATATAATTTTTTTTAAATTATAAAAATATATTTAAAAAATTAAAATTTTAAAAAAATAAAACAGTCATCACCACTGATGCTGGCGACGATGGCCGCCACTAACGGAGCTAGGTGGCCATTTTCAGGCACCTGGTTCCAGAGGAGGCCATATTTGGCCTCCCCCATTTGGTGGAGACGGTCAGATCTGGTCGTCTCTAGTTTTGGCAGAGACTGTCAGATCTGACCGTTTCTATCAAACGGAAAGACTAGATCTGGCCTTCTTTGAAACCAGGTGGTCAGAAACAGTCACCTGGTTCCATTAGTGGTGGCCATCGCAGCTGGTATCAACGATAGTGGCTGTTTTATTTTTTTAAATTTTTATTTTTTAAAATATATTTTTATATTTTTTAAAATTTTTAAATATTTTTTGAAAGTATTTATATTTAAAAATTATTTTATAATTTTATTATAAATTTTTAATTTCTAAAAAATATTTTAATCATTTTAATATAAAAATTATAAAAAATGCTTTTAAGAGTGGGAGAATGGATTTTTGAAATCTTTGGGGGTGGCATTCTATCCCGCCTCAAGCTATGGTTGGAAACAAGTGATTTGGCCTTTGCATAATCCTATACTTTTCCTGTGTCACAGTCATAAATTTAAGGTTTATCTTTAACAGATAAGAAGTCCAAATATTACGGTCACGGAGTCGGACAAATCTATTTCTGGTCCCAGGATCACATTCACTAGTATGATCTCTTTCAGTATCAGTGTGAAAGTTTTAAGCTATGACAAAGAATCTCATTCAAAACAAATTAAGTGCCAAAGCTCCCACAACAATAAACATAGCAGAAAATTCTGCACCTTTCCAATTCACTTAAGGATGGCAATGTTGATCAGCAAAAACATATAAAAAAACAACAAAGAAGAATACAAAAATAATAATATCAGAACAAATACTTCCATATATTTCTCAAAATGTATAATATAAGCACATTGAAAACAGTAGCACCCTTTACAAAGGAACTATATATTTATAGCATCCAAGGGAACAAAAAAACTATCAAAACCTTTTAGCTATACTGATTGATTCATTTGCCCTTCTAATCATCGCTGAGCTCATCTTCAATGTCATGCTCATGAGAACTCATTCTCATTGACACTTGTTTTGCCCATTTCACGATCCTCTCTGCCTCCCGGCTAACCTTTTCTTCCTCCATCATTGCCTTCTTTAGCATCTTTTTCTGCTCTTTCAATGAAAAAATACCCAGATCCGATAAGAACTCGTTGTTTTTACTAGTCATTGATCGATCTTCCTTGCTCTTTGGTTTGATAATTTTCTTCGGTGAACACCAGAAACAACCACTCTTTCGAGGCGGAGAAGGCGAACCCCTTGATAAATTCGTAGAACTCAAAGGAGAAGAAAGCGATTTCGACGAGAAGGGAGCTGAATCAGAAACAGAAACAGAAACAGAAACTGACCCCAGTTTGGATTTTTCTCTCAACTCCATTTTCCCATCCGGGTCTTGTTTGGTCTCCGACAAAATCTCATTTTCCGTGGAAAAATCCAAAGAATTAAAAGGAGACCAGTCGTAATCAAGCTCAAATTTGTTCTCCAAACCCACCTTCACATCTCGGCTTCGATCCTGCTGACACTCCCCCCGTGAGTCGTTCAAATCGCTCTTCGAACGGTGAATACATTCCTCCCTAGAGGATTTAGGTTTCGAATTAGTAGAAGGAAAGGACTTAAGTTTACGGAATCGTTGTTCCAACTCAGAGGGAAGAACTGAGTCAGTGAAACCAGAACACTTAATAGCAGAGACCTGTTCAAGAACGGAGAGTTCCTTCGCTTGAGAGATGAGTTCTTCCACAGCCGAGTCATCCGTATCCGATAAGTATCCAAAATCCGCCATTAAAGAGAAAAGAAGGAACAATAACTGGTGAAGCGAGTGAGTTATTCTTAGAAAATCTGTGCTGTGTTCTAGTGGATTGAATTAATCAGACTCTGCTTCTTTTTGCTGTTCTCCTAATCTTTAACGGCTAGCTCATAGTTTTAGCGTTTTTTCGCCCATTTTTCTCGTTTTATGGGGCCTACACTAATTCGATTGGGACCCAGTCTGACTGATTTTTTTGGACAAATAGTGAATTTTTATAAGCCCCCACAATTTTCAGGATTATCAAGCATCCACCATATTGGAAGTAAGAGTTTAATTAAGAGTATTAGACCGTGACTTGTCTTTTTTACCCTTGTTAAACCTGTTGAAAAATTATAGGTTGACACGTCAAAAAGGTCCAACCGATTTGAGGAATGAAAAAAAAAAAACATAACTAGTATGACTTATAATTTTGTGGACTACATCTGGGGTTACGAGTTGAACCGGATCTGTTGAAGACGAGGTTGAACCAATCATAAGCTTAAAATTTGCAAACTTTACTTGCTAGTTCGAGCCTGAAAGGATTAAAATTATTTAAATTAATTAAAATAATTTTATTTAAATAAAATTATTATTATTATTTTATCTAATATATATCAAAATGATATTATTTTAAATATTTTAGATATCTGTTAATTTATGTCAAATTTGAATTCAAACTCAATTTATCTTAAACAAATTGAATTTGAATTTTACAAAATCAAATTAAATGGATTTTAAATTTAATTTAATTTAATTTAATTTGAATTTAATTCCGGTAGGATCCATGGTAGGCTCAAAATGTTTTCTAGACGCTCTGTATTGAGTGAAAGAGACGACATTTTCAGAGCAAGCTTGCATCACTTTGAATTTGTTGTTGAAGTGGAGTAGGAAAAGGATCATTCGACACCTCACTTCTAACTACTCCCCTTGATGCCTCCTATGAAAGAAAAACAAAAAGTGCTGTTCTCATTGCTTGACGCTTAATATATTGACGACATCCAGTAATAAAAATGGCATTTGCATGAAGACAATTACGTAGGTGACCAATTAATTACGAAGACATTGTTTTCAGTGGTGCCCGAATTAGTAGAGTGGTTAGGGCAGTTGAAGAAAGAATTTGATCTTCTGTATTATATTCTCTTTGAATTGTTTTCAGATAAGAAGAAAAGTTTCTTTATAACATGAACGTATCAATTATCAACAACAAACACTTTCACTCTTTCTCGCCATTGAAACCCAGAAGAATGAAGGAGAAATCAAAACCATGGAGACCCTTTACAGCCAACTGTTGCTCAGCTGAAAATCAAACGATTTTCAGCAACTTCAGCCGATGTAAGACTTCAAAATCGGATTTCTCTAAGGACATTGGACCGTTGCCTTCGTTTCGACGGTTGTCTTTCTCTGATTTAAGTCGTTCTTCGTCTACAAGAATCAATGAGGATCTTGCGCACTCGTTTGGACCTGATTTGTATGATTTTCAACTGAGTGAATTACGTTCCATAACTCAGAATTTTTCCAGCAATTTTCTGCTTGGAGAAGGCGGATTCGGAACTGTGCATAAGGGTTATGTGGATGATCATTTGAGGGCGGGATTGAAGGCTCAGGCTGTTGCTGTCAAACTTTTGGACATTGAAGGCCTCCAAGGACACCGAGAATGGCTTGTAAGAAGCTCGATTTATGTGATCGATTTAGTTGTTATTTTGGGATATCATAGTTTGTAGACTAAACAAAATATGGGTTCTATTCAGGCAGAAGTAATATTTCTGGGACAGCTTCGGCATCCAAATTTGGTAAGATTAATTGGATACTGTTGCGAGGAAGATGAACGTCTCCTTGTATATGAGTTCATGCCTCGGGGCAGCTTAGAAAATCACTTATTCAAAAGTGAGTTTCTTCATTGATTTCCATCAAACGCCAATAAATAAATTAATATTGGCCATAAAAGCATTGATGTATGAGTTAGAATTAAATTTGTTTGTGAAGGGATCTCAATATCTTTGCCATGGGGAACAAGATTGAAGATAGCAATCGGAGCAGCCAAAGGCTTAGCCTTCTTGCACGGCGCTGAGCAACCTGTCATATACAGAGACTTCAAAACCTCCAATATTTTACTAGATTCTGTGTGTCATTTCTTAACAACTCTCTTTTACCAATTTATTTACCTCAGGCTTTCGCTTCGATATGATTTACTCTGTCAATTACGACAGGATTTCACTGCTAAATTATCTGATTTTGGACTTGCCAAGATGGGTCCTGAAGGATCCAATACTCATGTCACCACTCGAGTGATGGGTACTTATGGATATGCTGCGCCAGAATATGTCTCCACAGGTAAAAATTATTCAATGAAATTATCAATACGTAATGAATTAGTCAGCAAGTTTAAGTATCAATTGCTTTCAGGTCATTTGACAACAAAAAGCGATGTTTATAGTTTTGGAGTGGTTCTGCTAGAACTGTTAACAGGGAGAAGATCAATGGATAAAACAAGAGCCAAGAGTGAGCAAAACTTAGTGGAATGGGCAAAACCGTACATAACTAGCAGCAGGAGATTGCGCTATATAATGGACCCAAGACTTGCCGGTCAGTATTCTGTGAAAGGAGCCAAGGAAACGGCCATTTTGGCGCTGCAATGCATAAGTTTGAACCCCAAAGACCGGCCAAGAATGCCGGCAGTCGTTGAAACTCTTGAAAGCCTGCAAAATTTAAAGGACATGGCGGTTTCTTGTGGGCAATGGCCAGTTTCATCACCAAAATCAACTAAATATGGAGTTTCCCATAAAGCCAGGCCTGAGACTAGAAATGGGAATTTTAGAAAGTCCTCCCCTGGTACTCCAATCAGAAAATCATGATTATGAAACTATTAAAATTAAGATGTATGATCAATAGTGAGAAGTATATTAAGGTCATGTTTAGTTATTTATTTATGTGTAAATATGTGAATGAAAATATATGAAATTACCGCTGAATGAGAGTTCAAGAGATCAATAACAATGATCTTCCACTTTCATTTCATTTTGGTGAATTTGTTGTTTGTTCTTAAAGTCAGGGTTATATCCCCAATTACGAGAACAAACACGATCTACCCTGGTCCCGGGCCCGGCTACAAATGGTTCGGCGTCCAGCTAGTTTTGCTAACCTCCAATGAGGGCCTCTTTCTTAGAAAATGTGAGAATGGTAAGGCTGGATTCGAGCCGAATCGAATGTAAACAGTAATATATTCGTGTTTCGGTTTGTTTCATACTGTTTGGATTTGGGTTCGTATTTGTATTCACCGAATAGTTTTATAACAAAGTTCGTATTCGTGTTTGGTTCGTATAACTAAGTTTGTATTCGATTCGTATTTATATTCGTATTCGTATTCGATTCGTATAATTCGTTTTTATATTTATTAAAAATTATAATTAATACAAATAATTAATAAAATATAATTAAAAAATTATTATTTTAAATTTAGATTCGTATTTGTATTCAGTTCGCATAGTTCGTATTCGAACTCGTATTCACTGAATTTTAAAATTATAATTCGGATTCATATTCGTATTCGGATTTATTTGATTCATTTTAGACTTGTTTGAATTAAACTCAAAAATAAATCCAAATATATTTAGTTTGAATTCAACTCTAGAGAATGGTACGAAAGATATACACAACCTTATCCCGAATTACGTTTGCAAATAAAAAACCGCACAATAAATAATATAATATAGGTATAGCAATTGCTTTCCACCATTGCACTTTTCCACAATTTATTTTTTTAATTTTTTTTTGTTGAGTTTTGTTGGTGAATTCCCGTGAACTTTACCGTGAAATAATAAAAAAATTAAAATAATCTTAATAATTAGTTTTTTAAATTTTAATATTAAAATAAGTTATATTATTTTTATATTCTTATAATAATATTACAATAACAAAATACTCTTTTTTCTATCTAAAATCGTAGGGACTTTCACTTTCAATTTTACATATTTTCTTCTTACGTCTGTTACTAAAAATCAAATCTCTCTTATAACTTTCACAATCTACTTCCATTCTTCATAATCAATGTCACAATCACCATTGTCATTTGTTTTTGTTAAAGCAAAAGTTAATCACTATTTTCGTTACAATATGATAGAATGGCCAATCCAGACATATCTTCAATGCACCTCCTTAGGTTGGACAAAAACCAACTCTATGACTCATATTCCTTTCTTCTATTTACACTGAACATTATAGGGTAAACTTGATTATTATCATCTTTTGCTACGGAAATGAAAAGTGCCCCCAAATGTCTTATCTTTAAATGTGAACCATCAATGTAGATGATCGATTGAATACTAATTCAAAACACTCGTATACTACAACTCAAGGCCATAAAAAGTTTTTGAACTTGTGTCATTCATCTTTCTTTTAACCATGTCATGGTGTTTGGGTCACAAAGCACTAAGTTGTGGCAATACTCCAAAAGCAATGCAAATGACCTTTTTAACAATTCTCGGATTGGTTTGAAATGCTAAATTATTGATTGATCATGTCTATGCATACGATATGTCTAGTTTATACTTTTAGACAATGTTCACAATGATTTCCTTTCATCAATATATATTATCGACCATTACAAAATGTGTTATTAACATTTGCCATAATGTTCATGCTTCAGCTTGCCTATGATGCGATATAATTTGATAATAGACATGATGTGAGACTATAACTTTTTTGTGAACTTCAAAAAAGCACTTCAATTCTTGCATTTATTGAAGTGCTAAATTTTTGGTTGATCATATCTGTGCATACGATATATCTATTTTATACTTTTGGACAATGTTCAAATTGATTTTCTTTAGTTGGTATTTATTATCAACCATTACAAAGAGTGTTATTAACATTTGCTCTATTATTTGTGCCCTAGTCTACCTTTGATGTGATATGATTTGATAGCATGGATGAGTGTGGATAGGTTATTTGGGATGAACTTCAAAAAAGTTAAAGTCTCACATATTTATCACCTGAACACGCCATTTTCATTCCTTATTAACACATTTGACCTCCCAAAGTAATGTTGTTGAATTGTTTGTTTTGAACTGATAATTATTCTTTATGACATGCTTTCTGAAAGCATTTCTCAAACTTTTCTTTTATGGGAATACGTCATATACTTTGACATTAGTACCTTCTTTTAGGGGTTTTATGACGTTTGATATAGAAGGACTGTTCAAGTATAATGGTAACCAATGAAATATCCTGCAAAAAATTTTATGCACATCATGGACCATATTACCATACATGGGTCCTAAATCATGGAAATTGCCTACATTTGTTGTTTCATATTGGCCATGTAGTTTATCTTCAAAATCAATAATTCATTCATGACTAAAATCATGTTCATTTGATGCATAAACCTCAGGTTTGTAGTCAACATCATCATTATTATCATCATCATCGTTTCCATTTTCAATAACATCATCAAATTCCTCACCTAGGTGATTAACATAATCATGATCATCAACATCTTCTTTGTTTGCATTGTCTTTATCATATTCAGAAATCCCTTCTAACCCCTACTCTATTTTATGTGGTTATTGAAACTTATATTGATTACTTCTTCCCGATAGATGAATAAATTGGGGGGTGCATTCTATATAAAATGAAATGCATTCTCTCAAACAATTAGACAACCAAATAAGACATTCCACATGTCAATTAGATGTGATATTCAAAGGCCTCTTATTTTGAAGGTGTTATGGTCACATCAATAACTTAATGTTGTTAGACCTTCGATCTATTTGCAAATCTACACTCAACAATTGCATCAATCCCTTCAATGTTATATTTTTCAAGATTTTACTAACATCCTTTTGCCCTCTAACATCATTCATCGTGTCATTATCTTTGATTCACTTTCCCTCAAAAGACACCAATGCATAACTTGTCATTATATTCTAACCCTATAATGGAAAAACATTTACCATCAAATTCATGTCTTAGACATACAAATTTACATATTTTAGTTACAAGGTTTATGGTTTAAGGTTCAATTATTATGTTTTATGGTTTAAGGTCTCAATTTAAATAGGTTTAAGGTTTAGTGTGTAACGATTAATTTTTAGGTTTATAATTTACATTTTAATGATTACAATTTATGATTTAATGCGCATTACAGTATATGGATTATGGTTTACTACTTAGTGTTTACACTTAAGTTGGTTTCACGTTTAGCAATTATTTTTTAGGATTTATGGTTTTTGCTTTAATAGATTCAAAGTTATGTTTTATGGTATGCATTTTGCAATTAACAACATAGTGTTTAGGATTTACAGTTTAAGATTAAAGTTTAGAGTTAAGGTTTATGTTGAAACACTTACGATTCAAGATTGAAAATTATGATTTACGGTTTAAGATTTACTGTTATGTTTTACGATTTATTGTTTATTAATAATAGTTTTGGATTTAAGGTTTCTAGTTTATGGTTTGTGGAACTAACAATTACAATAACCTAGTTTAAACCTTTTAAACGAATTCATATGGTGAATTTAAATTATTTTAATAATTTTTCCTTACGTAAATATCGACCAAACAACTATAGTGAATTAACAATTTCCTCTTCCAATTTATTACAAATTTTATTTTAGTCCTTCTAAATTTTTATTAGGATCCCTAATTATAACTATACAAAATATTTCAGTTAACCCCTTACACCTTTAAATTTAACATAAATTAAACTTTGAGTAAGAATTCGTATAAATAACTAGATAAACAAACTTAAGACTTGAACTTCTTTTTGTGCTATCAACCTACCGTCAAAACAAAAAAATATATGAGAAAGAAAAAGAAAGTTTCAAAGATTAGAATGACTCCAAGTGTTGATATTGTTGGTTTATATAAGGAGTGAAAGTTATTTAAAGGAAAAATGAGTATGTTATTTGATACTTTGATCATTTTCATATAAGATGCCGTGCCCAAACATCTTGAAAACTACTAAAAACCCTTAGAAAATCGATTTCTAGATTTTTAATAACCCCTTCTAGTTTTAAAATTTACCCATAACGCTCATTTCCCAACCCTACTAGCCACGTGTGTTTTACGTGGTGACTACAAATCACGTGTAGTTATTGCAAAACATTTAGACTTATCGAACTACCAAATTCTCTCCAGTGGCATCACCCATTCGAATACCATTCCACCAAGAAAAAACGATTAAAATGGGAACAAATTCAACTTTTAGATCAAAAATTTCAAACCAGGATTCTAAAGTTAGATACGCTATAAATCCATACCAAAATGTTTAATTCTCCATACTCAAATGAAGTAAATATGATAAGGAACATTATCTTAACATTTTTTACCATTTTCTTAACCAAAATTTATTAAAAATTATCAAAATTTATCAGAATGTATAGTAAGAGTGAAGTTCATATAGAACTTTGCCACCGTGCGTGTTCAATCTGTGTGAACACAACAAGTTTTCCATGAACATAGTGCTACATGTAATATCCCAAGGTTAGAATGGCCATAAGCCTTGAATCGAGGTTAAAAGAGAGATTTTATAGCTAAAAATTTGCCTTAGTGTGTTTTGAAAGTAAAATAGTCTTTTTAGAGAGGCTTTATATGGGTTGTGCTTGACATGGGACCATGTGTCTTAGACACAAACTCATGTACCCTTTATGCGAAGAGCATGACCGTGTGCCTCAGACATACACAACTGTGTATATTCTTTAAGCCGCACAGCTATATAAAGAGAGGTTTCGCATTTTCAACCAGTTTACCCATTTCTCTTCTTCTTCCTTCCCAATTAACCCTAGCCAATTTTTAGAGGGAGAATCCAGTTTTTTAACAGTTAATCTAGTCAGAATTCAATCAGAGTTAGAGAGATAGAGATCCTTAGCAGTTCTAGATAAGTATTTCCTTACCTCTTTTCTGTTTCTTAGCATATAAATCATTGAATGAGTTTATTTAGTGATTTAGCATGATTTTGAGATGTTGAGGTTGTGATGGACGTGTGTGGTTGCTTGTTTGTGTGCTAAAATAAGATTATTTAGAGAGATTTTATGATTGGGAGAGTTTGGCCAAGTTTATTGTAAGACCCGCCGCCACGAGTACCCCTGCTGCTGAAAACTCTGGGAAGCTTTTATTAATTATCTGAAAATATGGGTACTCGCGACGGAAATCCTACGAAAAAAATAAATCGTGAATACTATACAATACATTTATGCACATGCGGAAGCTTATCTGAAATATATACAAGCTGAAATATACAAACTGTTCTGTACAATGGGCCCACTGGCCTACATCATAAACATACATAATGTTCTGTACATCTGGATACAATATCATATACAGGACGACCACACAGGTCCAAAACTGATATACATACAAACTGAGATCGCTATGTGTGTGCGTGCCCTCTCCGTCAGCCTCGAACCACCCGCTCCTCGCACCAGCACGAACACCTGAAAATTGATGAAAGAATGAGGGGGATAAGTGATAAAGATCACCCAGTAAGCGCTCCTTACTTCCCTCAAACCCAAGCAAGCACAAACAATCACAATAATCAAACATACCTAGGTCTCGGCCCTAATCATACATCTATGCGCTCGCTGGTAATCTGAAAACTGTATACTGAATATCTGATTCACATTCATTTATTATTATCACAGGTGTTCATGTCATGATGCGTATGTCATGTCATGCTAACTGAAAACACTGGATGCATGCATCTGAATACTGAATAACTGAATGTACCTGAAGGTACCTGCTGTGCTGATCAGACTGGAAAATACAGGGATTCGACATCCTGGCCATGTGGGCTGAACATTCTAGCTACTGGCTAGAAAGCTGCTGAATAAACTGTTGCCCGATCTGACTGGTGTCAGATGGTAAAATATGAATTTCTGCTGTTGATCTGAAATACTGCTGAGTATTTTGACTGGTGTCAGAATACCGAATCCCACAGATGCCCCCTCGTACTCCACCTAAACTCTTACCCGTACATCAGGTTCTGAATACTGAATGCTGCTGAATTCGGATCTCCTGATCCTCTCTGAAGCTACATGTAATGCCATGATATGCATATGCAGCTTATTAACTGATTACATGCTTATCTGATGCTTATCTGAAGCCATTTAACCTTTATTCTGAATTCGCATGCTTAATTTCCTGTTTAATAATCTTTTTATGAAAATCTGCAGGTGCACGGGCGTGCAAGAAAGATGCACGGGCGTGCATGGCTAACACACGGGCGTGCAGGTCTAAGGCACACGGGCGTGCACCCGGACGCACGGGGCCGTGCGCTAGTCGTGCGCCTGGTCGTGCATGCTAGTGTAATTTCTGGAAAATGTTCACTGATAGCGCATGCACGGGCGTGCGTATGCGGACACACGGGCGTGCATGGGCAATTTCTGGCCATGCATACAACGTACACATGGGCGTACATCTGGAAAAACAAAGACTCACGACCGTGTCATGCAGGTGCACGGTCGTGCGTCTGGTTCTTCAACAAAGCACCGCTTGGAAATTGCACAATTTCACCACCAAAACTCATTCAATTGCAAAACCACTTCAAACACATATTCTCAACACATCAATAATCACATTTGAAGCATCAAATCTCACATGCATCGATCCTCAAGCATTTCACCATGGAAACTTCTTCTTTTTCTCTCTCTAAAGCCATACACACACATGCATAATCCAAGGATGAAAATCCATCAACCAAATCAACATGCAATGGCATAAAAGCATTTCCAGCACTCATCAACATATAAAGAACTCATTCATGGCATCATAATTCATCAAACAAGTTGGGAAAAAAGCGAGAAGAAGTGAAGAACACTTACCTCTTGCCATGCTTCTGAAACAAGCTTTCGAACACTAATCTCTTGGCTCTCTAACCGGATTGGGAGCAACCGGCTGCTGAATTTTCTCTCTAGGAATGGGAGGAACTGAAAAAGAAGAGAGAATTCTGGCTGAAATGCAAACAGGTGAGAAAAGAAATGAAATAACTCTTGGCTCCACTTATATACTAGGTCACGCACGGTCGTGCACCCATGATGCACGGGCGTGCACAAGGGAAAATGAACTTAATTCATTTCCCGCTCACTCGCCTAATCAAATCCTTCCGAAAGGATTCCTACGAAAGCCACACAGCTCTGAAAACTTACCAACTCACCCCTGAACCTATCTAGACTCCCAATCTCTTTCTGAATTCGATTTCTAACCCCGAAACTCTTCCTCTAAGGGCTTTCTAACCTGGGATGCTACATTTATGGGTTTTCTAAGCGTGTCATCATCAAAGTATGGTAGACACACACTCGTATACTTGTAGGTGCATGCCCATGTAGTTTCATTTCAACGATAATATGCCCATGCATGGTAGTCATACACACTTGGACAAGTTTAAACACATACCCATGTTAGTGGAGAACACACCCGTGTGCTCTCCTAATTTCACACGCTCGTGTATATGTAACATGAGAGTGTTATGAGTGTTGTTGCATGCTCGTGTACGTAGGGACATGACCATGTGTTTGGCATACATGCCCGTGTATCCTGAAACACACTCATGTAATAAGCCAAATTTTAGTAGAACCATTTCAGAAGTTAGCATGCCTAAGCACACGGTCCCATGCATTCCTGTGCATGACCGTGTGTCTCTTTGCACACGCTCGTATGCCTAAAAAAAACAGCAAAATAGTAAAATAAATAGTAGAAAACAAAAAAGAAAAGAAAAATAAATGATAAATGATAAAATATTTTCCAAAATCACACTTCAATCTCACACAAGTATAAGAAACTCATCAACAGACTAGAATAATGTAATCTATTGATATATTACGATTAGAACACAAAAATAAAGACAAAAACATAATAGAAACAAGAAAACAGAAAGAGAAAGTTGGCGAAAACATAACAGATCACAAAACTTATTAATAAACTTAATAAGTCACAAAACTAGAAGCTTCAGTAAAAAACACAGAACAGAACTATAATAGCTGATTTAGTAAGATAACCTATGGTTAGAGAAATAGAGACAATAAGCTTTCATGTATGGATAGCATCATTCAACATAACATACCATGACAGTGTTTGTTAGATGTGACTGATGATGATTTCCCATAATGAGAAAAAAAAAATAATATAATACTTTTCTTATATATTAAATAATTATAGCAATGCACTAACATTTAGTAAGGAGGCCACTACACTACACATATTTAGTCTGTGAATTTAATAGAATATGTGTGGCTAAAACACATAAAACTTAGGTTATACTCATTTAACACTGAAAAACTAAGTTATTTTCATCTGAAAGGTCTAAAATAAAGTCATTTTAATTAATTTCTCTAAACTTATTTCCAATTTATTTTGTTTCAAATATAAAACAAATTAACAAACACACCCTATCTATTACCTTAATATAAATTAGAAAATATTATATTTTTTAAGTCATATTGAATCTCAGGTTTGAACAATATCCAATAATTTAACGTATAAATTTTTTTTTGTTAAAATACATTTGAAACCTAAAATTAATTCGATTTAAAATTAAGTTTTTTTAAATTGAATAATCAAAATTTTCAAACTTATTTGACCCAATTGAGAGTTTAACTTGGGAGCTGGTATTGAAGACTTTAACCAATCGTTTTGAATTCGCATTACATGTAAACCTACAAGAGAAGTTGAATGTTGCAATACCTTTTGTATTAAATTTCTTTCTTGGAAAGAGTTGAATATTTTACATAAGAAAACAGGAAGCACATGATCCATACTCTGTAAAATTATGCCTTGAAATTAAAGCCCATTCATGTGAGCCTAATGCATCGGCATAATTCATGTTAATTGCACTCAAACGAGCCGAAAACTGATCCCAAATGCATTTTATTGAAGGACTAAACTTTGATTTAATTATCGTATGTTCTTGGTTTCATCGTAAACTAAAATTTAATTATTACTTTAGATAATTCTTGACTTTACTATTAAACCAAATTCCTAACATTGATGTGACTCAAAATTTGATCTTTATGAATTGGTGGTGGCAGAAAGAGCAAGCAAAGTTGCTGAAATGCTTTGATAATTTAGTTGGGTATGGTGCAGATAAAGTCCCAAATCGCATTTAACATCAAATTCTCGCATCAGAAATGGCTGAATAAAAGGAGATGGGGTTTTTATTTGCTTCGGTTAGTCAAAATTGATGTGCAAATTAATGAATGCGTCTTCTTCAACCAAACCAAAGTAGTTTGACTTGAAGAAAATAAAAAAAATTAGGCCCCTTTGGATTTGGATCCCGACGATCTGCGGGCTGCCAATGCCAAGTAAGTTGACTTTCCCACTTCTGATTCAATTCAAAGTCTTAATATCGAAATTCATAAATTTTCATTGTAATTTTATAAGAGATCGAGATGCCAAGGAGAATTCCCGGTGACAATATTTGATAATTTATTACTGACATGTGATGTGAGTGAGAAGAATGTGGGTCATGTGAGAGGGAAGAAACGCAGATTCATAATATAATATTTGATTGCCCATAAAGCAAGGTGGCCATCACAAGGTCCGTAAGAGCACGAAAACGAAGAACCTCCTCAATGGTCGTTTTTCCCAGAAGAAGCGTGAGAAACGCA
>JAJEJH010001508.1:0-24082 GCA_026122585.1 Anacardium occidentale | reverse complement strand
TTGAAAATTCAACACTGAACACATGAGATAAAAAGCTTTAAAACTGAAACATAGATTTTTACATGTCATTACTTATCATAAGCATTAGGTGGCTGTCTATCCAACCCCGTATAGTAGGATGAATTTGCTGAGCTGAGAATCTCATTTTTAATTAAATACGGCCCATATAAATATTATCCCATCCAACCCTTTCAGGTGTCTGCGTAACATTGGTCTTTATCATAATCTCACTTATTGAACTCTTTGCACATACACTGCTACATAGTACAGATAAGTTAAACAAGAAAAAAATCAATGAATAAGAAAATAATTTCTAAAATAAATGTGTAGACAAATGTCTTGCTGCATTATAAATAAGACAGATACAAACTGGGGTAATTTAAAAAAAGAAAAAATGTATTCCCAGCCAAAAAAAGGTCCCCTACCCTTTAGACTCGGAAAGTTCAACATCTTTCACTGGAGTGTTTTCCGCCCCCTCCTTCAGTAGCCTAATTTCTTCTTCCGTAAGACTGTTCTTTGTTTGCGGTAAGGTCCTAACATTTGCCCGATCAGCCTCCACAGCCCAGCTATATATTACCATGCCCACAACAGCAATAACCATCCCCATTATATTCTTGAAGGTCATCTCAGAATCGAAGAGCAGCCATCCCAATGTGAGAACACAAAGTGTTTTCATGTGACCTAAAACCTGGAAGGAAGTTGCTGAAAATCGCCCGATGCAGAGGTATTGACTCACATTACAGAAAACTGCTAGGATGCATGACAGAAGAATAAAAAGCTGCACATAATAACACCACTCATTAGCTAGAGTTGACCAAAAAATTTTACAGAGTATTTATCAGCGGATGGACATTAGTAGGCTAGAGTGGAGTTTGGAGAAAGTGTGAGTACTTACACTGGCCCCGGTGGACATCTTATAGTTTGTTATAAATTTTCCATTAAGGTAGTAATCAACAAATGGACCAAGAACAAGGAGAGAAAGGGCTTGAATTGGAGCTGTCTTACTCAACAATTCAAAAGATCCAATTGAGTACTTCTTCTGTAAGGAGCCTATAGTCTGCTCAACAGAACAGATGACTAAATTACATTTGCAAGTCCATGGAAAAATGTATTCAACAAAAAGTAAGAACCAAAATCACATGCATTTTCACAAAGAATCTTTCCGATGTATTCCATAATTATCATATTACACGGTTTCAAATCATAGATTGAAATTCTTCAAGGACCCCAATGCTTACTCTGTAAATTTTACATCAAATAAACCTAGAAAAAAATTGGAATCACAATTGTCCCTATAAGCCCGATCATTTCCAATATGATGTATCATATCTTTATAAATCTTACAAAGAGCATCACTTCAAAAAATGGAAAGAAAAGAAAAATAACATATAACTGACCCATTTTGATTAGGTGTAAAATTTAGATGAGTAATCAGTTTTGAAGTATAACCCAGACATGAAGAACTCTTGTTTGATCATATTTGTACTCAACCACTCCAAAAAAGGGGATTATTTTTCCCTAGTGGGTTTGAAATTAGAAATAAAGAAACTTATACATGAGAAAATAAATACAGACAAGTAATTCAAATTTAAGCATTCAAACTGCAGAACCAAAAATAAAGAAAAAAAAACCACCTAACACATTTATAGGTGTGATCCACTCTCATCTGTAGCCCAAGGTATTTCTGTGATTGAGCGTTATAGAGACATCCCTAGGATGGCAGAGTGGCACTACAAAAGACAGGCATGAGTGCCTACATCAACTCAAATGGCTAAAGCCCAAGAACTTGAGCCACTTTGTCATAAAGGAGGAAACTTTGCACTCATTCAAGCAGAAATTTTATGGACTACAGAAACGCTCCCTATGAGGACCACAAAATATAACCACAGATTTGCAGATTTTCTGATGTGCAAATCCTCAATTTGAGACAATCAATGAACATACCTTCCTGATTTGGGATGGATGCTTTAGGATATACAAGTGAATCATTTCCACAAGAAGTTCCAATATAAAGGATTTAGAAGAACATTTTGAAAGAATACTGAAAATTTTATTTTGTTGATTACTTCTTTGTAACATAATATATTGCTTTGTAGAAACTGGTAATCCATCATGGAAAGAACGCATAAGATATAACAACCAAGTTCTTGGAATCTCCAGTCTAAAAACCAAAAACTGGATATAATAATAATAATAATAGTTGAAAGTGCTCACAATTTGCTGCAAAGATGTGGAGAACACGGCTAGACAGGCACAAAGAAAACCTTTGGCGTTAACTTTGACATCAGTGACGGTGCAAACACCAACACCAATAACAACAACCACAACAGACATTTTCACTTTTCTTGAGTAGTGTTTGTTGTTAATAATCCATTCCATGACACAGACCACGGGAATCATACTCAATTTGGAGATCTGAGATAAGACAAAAAGAGAGTTAATTAGCATACATTATAATTTTCTAGGAAATAGTAGAATTGGGATTATAATGTAAAAGTCGTACTTGGTAGAAGCCAACAGAATTCAGCATCAGACTAAAGTTCATGCCCGCAATAGACATATTGGCCACAACAGAGAACCAGAGAAGCTCCCACATAGGAACATACTTAGATGCGGATAAGCCAGTCGCATTCGATACCAGACCCACCAAAGCCGTTACAGTGAAGTGGAATCCCGTTAAGGTTGTGGCTAAAAATAAATGCAACACGAATGATAATTTGGCATTTATCATATGGATCCATAAACATCTTGGAGTAAAAGTTACTTAACAAGAATATTTAACGGTATAATTGATAGGGATATATGTAAAGAATTAAAAAAAAAATGAGATCAGATCGGGGAGAGGAGACAGACCAAAGCTGAAAGCGTAACCGGAGGAGGACATGAGCTGCTTGTTGGCCATGATAATTCCAACAGAGCTTATGACGTTCATGGCCCACGCTCCCACATCTGATACCGACGACGGCTTCCTCTCGCTTTCCATTGAGATGTCAAATCCACGTTTTGATTTGAATGATGAATTTTCTTCTCTACTCTATGCCTAAACAAGGAGATCTGTTGGAAGACAGGTAAGAGAAAGGGGGTGGAAAGGAAAATGAAGCTACAGGCAAGGAAGGCAAGGCAACCACAACTCTTTGCTAAATTCCCCCGTCGTTCTTCCCAACCTTCATCTTCACTTTCACTTTCACTTTCTATTATCTCTCTTAATCGGTCAAAATTTTTACACCTCCAATCCCCGTTTTGGATTTCTTTCAACCTTTAGTCTTCCATGCTTTTGCCTATGCGCTTGTGTTGACGGTACGACGTGGTCGCTTCAAATTCTCAATTGCAGTCTTAGCGTTTGGAGAAAAATGTAAATTTAAATAAAACATTTTACAGAATCATTTAAGGATTTTCACTTTTTTTTTTTTCACTTTTCCGTTGTCAATTATAGTTCAAATTTCTTTTCTAACCAGTGAATTTTCACAAAAATTGACTACCTGGTTGGATCTATAGACAAAATTCCCTGGGCCAAAGGACTTTTTCCCACCCATAGTTTGAGGTGGGAACAAAGTGTCATCCCTAAATTTTTAAAAATTTAGTCTTCCACCCTTAGATAAAATTTAATATTAAATATAATAATAAACAGTAATTATTCAAGAGTAATTTTATAATTTTGAGATTAAAATTTTATAAAATAAATTTTATATAAATATAAAATTTTAAAAAATTTAAAATAAAAAAAAACAATCAACTATCATCGCTGATGTCGACGACTGTGGTCGTCACTAACAAAGCAAAGTGGGCGGCGTCGCTGAATGGTTATTTTTTTTATTTTAAATTTTTTAAAAATTTTTAAAAAGTTTTAAAATTTTTTATATTTAAAAATTATTTTTTAATTTTATTATAAATTTTTATTTTTTTAAAAAATATTCTAATCAATTTACAATAAAAATTATTAAAAATACTTTTAAAAATAGAAGCTTGGACTTTTAAAAACTTGGGAGTGACACTCTATTCCTGTCTCAAACTACGGGTGAAAACAAGTCGTTTGGCCAATTCCTTACGTATAAACAATTGTATAACTTGCCGATAGAAAAAGTAAAATAAAATTTGTGAGTTGTATAAAACAGTGGAGTGAAACCCGACGAACAATTTTGAAGGAAGGAATCAATCACGAGAAATTTCTTGGACTTCAACACATTTAACTTTCCCTTACTTCTTACCCTACGTAATTTCCCCACCCTTGCCGTATATGACTTCGAAATTTATTATATATAATACACAGGGTATATATATAATATCAGATCCTTTCGAATTCTTTTCTGTTACCACACCTCAAAAGCACTATTTGTTTATTTACTTGGATGAATCTCATATTTTGTTCGTGCCTATAGAATTTTGCTAAAAATATGAGTTCATTACACCCCACAAAAATTAGACATAAAAGGAATTTGGTTGTTCAGGAGATTCTATTGAAGGGGATTACCATTGAGATTAAAACAATAGAAACGCAAGATATTCGTCAAAGACTACGAAAAATGTATCTCTTCTTTTTAAACATTTTTAGTTTCACACACAGAATCATGCACCTAACAAATGCTAACTTAACGTCCTTCACAGTAAAATTGCAAGTTGGCTTGGTAAAATTTTCTCAACCTAGGCCGTCTCAGTTTTATGGGCATCCTTCTATTTGAGAACTTGAAACTTTCCCAAGCATAATACATCAAAAGCTAGCTCCCTGCACGAACTACATTACGATATCATGCATACCAATGATACCAGAATCTTCAAGCAAATAAAAGTAACTTCAAAAACTTTAATCTTAATGTACACTTTGACTCAGAAATACAGACACCCAGAAACCCAACTGTAACAGAATATACAAATTCAAATATCAGGGCAGCCAGATAGAAACCATCGTAGGAACTATCTTCTGCAACAATCTCTCCTATCAATTTCAAACAGATATACCTTCAGTAAAATGCACCATGACCAAACAATATAGGATATGCTTCAAGATCATCTACTCATAGTGATGCATCCACCAAATGCAAACTCAAGGCCCATACATACTGCACCCATGACCTTTTTTATATATAAATGTTGGGATATACAAACTGCATCACTCATCATAGCACATTTCTTCATCATCATTCCCTGCCTCTCGAAGGATGTCTTTGTGCACCAGGTGGAGCTGTTGGTTGTGGAAAGTTATAGCTAAACTGACCGTCTAAGAAGTTTGGGGCTTCCACATAAGGGCTCTAGGATGATCAGTTGCAATGAGGAAAATAGAGGAAATATATTAAATCACTTAAATAAGAAATAGGAAGTTAACATGCAGGAGATTCTGTTCCCTATATTAAAGCTCATCCCAACTTGGTGCGGGAAAAAAGAGGAAATATACATGCATTTATTGCCATAAAAATTAAATTTATGCCATTTCTATAGCTCTTTAAGGCATAATTTTAACATGTATGATGACATCATTGTGAATTTTACTTTCATTCACTTCTGTTCTCCCCATCCCCCATCCTCAATCCAACAGATGGAATATTTTGCTATTTATTGGGAATATTAAAAACATTTTTATTTTATAAAACTGATCATATGCTTATTGACAAAAGATATAGTTTAAAGCACTAATACTCCAAATTCCAGGTATCATCACATCACATGCCTTTTGCTTCTTCTGATAGAAATGTAAGAACTCCAACATTAAACATGTTGAACATATTTATGTCATAAATGTAAGAACTCCAATGTTATAACATATCGTGGTAAAGCTATTAGTGATTGTCTATTTTAAACACTGTTGAACCCCTATGTGTTTTGATGATAACAAAAATGATGTTAAAATGACTAATATGTCCTGGCATGGATGATAACATGACCAAAATAGGACAAAGATATTTTTATGCTATGCAGGCAAAATGTACGGCCGTGAATATGTAATGTACGCCCGTACCCAGTGCAAATTGAGCTCATACATGGATTTTCACGCCCCCGTAACACTGCCCGTGCACGGTTCTGTAAAATTGACATTGGTCATTCACGCCCGTACACGTAACATGTACGCCCGTGAAATACCAATTCCAGGTCAGTCACGAGCATGGTCGTCCCGTGAGTGCGTCGTACATAAGTCAAAGTAGTCAAACAGTATGTACGCCCGTACGTGTTTGAATCACGCCCGTGAATATGCAAAGGGGAGTCACGCCTATTAGTTACGACCAGTTATGCCCGTGCAAGGTCAAGGTTTCAAGAGGCTAAATACTGTACGCCCGTGACTAATGTATGTACGCCCGTACATAGGCAAAATTTGAAGCGTACATGAGCTCGTACAGGGTGTCGTGCATGACCCTGTACTCAGTTCTGGAAAATGAAGAGACACAAATGTACGCCCGTACATTTTAGTGTCACGCCCGTACATGAGCTGGCCCCAAGAAAAATTAGCCGTTGGGAGAACTGCTCGAGGCATTAATTGACGAGGTCACGCCCGTAAATGTGTGTGCACGCCCGTACATGAGAGCAAACTTTCAACTTTAGCTGCTCCAACGGATCTATTTGATCTCCAACGGATTCCTACTTTTTCCAGCAAGCATGGAGCTATAAATTGGAGGCTCTTTGAAGTGAGAAAGGTTAGAGAACTAGTGCAATCAACTGAACCTCATATTCTCTCAATCTTACTTCATCTTTATTCCTCACATTGCTAAACCTTGAGGAAATTCATTTGTGCAAATTGTTCATTAGCCTTTGAGAGGCAATATTATTTCTATATCTTGCTTACAACAATCTTTGGGCACAATCCCGTATAACTAGTGTTAAGGGCGAAATTCCCTTGAATCAAAACTATTGTGTGGGCGAAATCCCGGATCAACTATTGTAAGCGGTTGGGCGCAATCCCGATTCAACTAGTGGAAACTTCAAGAGGCTTTGCTTGAAGAAGTGGACGTAGGAGGCTTGTGTTCAAAGCTCCGAACCACTATAAAATTGGCTGAGCATTTCTTTCCCTTACTCTCTTTTTATATTTGTTTAGTCATTTGATTATTTGTGCTTGATTGTTTGTTTATATTTGAATGGTTGAATTGGTAGACTAGGAAAAAGTTTTAAACTCTTGATTAATTTTAGATAACCTATTCACCCCCCCTCTAGGTTATTTGTCATATTGTTATTGGGGTTTTACAATTGGTATCAGAGCTTGGGCTCTTGTTTTCGAAAATCTAACGATTTTTAGAGTTTAAGATCCATTTTCGAAAATTATATGGCAAACGTTTTTCAAAAACCGTCATTCGAAGAAGGGGGTAGTTCAACTAGACCACCTTTGTTTTGTGGTATAAATTATGGTCAATGAAAAATTCGTATGAAATTTTTTGTCCAATCCATTGATTATAAGCTTTGGAAAATTATTGACAAAGGTGATTTTGTTCCTATAAATCCATATACGAATATGCCTAAGGATGAAAGTGAATTTAATGAAAATGATGAAAAATTAATAAGCTTAAATTCAAGGGCATTGAATATGTTGTTTTGTGCTTTAGACACTACTGAATTTAATCGTGTGTCTTCTTGTGAAACAGCCCACGAAACTTGGACAATCCTTCAAAACACTCATGAAGGAACCAATCAAGTAAAGGAGTCCAAGATCGAATTAAGCTTCCGTGAATATGAGCTTTTTGAGATGAAGAAATATGAGAATATCACGGAGATGTATAAGAGATTCTCTAACCTTGTAAACGAGCTAAGAGGGCTTGGAAAGAAATTTGAAACAATAGAGCTCGTGAAGAAGATTCTTCGATCATTGCCGGAGTCATGGAGTATGAAAGTCACGGCAATTGAAGAGTCAAAAGATTTAGGGAAAATGGGCATGGATGAACTCATTGGAAGTCTTTTGACTTATGAGATGAAATGGAAGCCCAAAGAAGAGGAGAAAGTCAAGGCAAAGAAAAACATTGCCTTGAAAATTGAAGAAAGTTCAGATGAGGAGTCTTCAATGGATGAGGAAGACATGAGCACACTTGTTAAAAAATTCAGCAAGTTTTTCTCAAACTCCAAAGGAACAAGGGAGAAGAGCAAAGGAGTTATATGCTATGAATGTAAAGAGCCTGGACATATTCGCCAAGAATGTCCCCTCTTGAGAAAAATAAGGAAAGAAAAGAAATTCAAGAGGAAAGCTCTAGCCACCACTTGGAGTGAAAGCGATAATTCGAATGATGAAAGCGAAGAGGACAACGAAAGAGAAAATCTGTGTTATATGGTGAAGAGTGATTCCGATGATGAGGTAAATAATTCCAACTCTATCTCATATGATGAATTACAACATGTCTTTGATGAGTTGGTAATTGAATTCAAAAATCTTAGTTCTAGAAATAAGATTTTGAAGAAAAATAATTCTTGTATAAAACTAGAACTAGATTCAATGATAGATAAATATGAAGAATCAAAAAGGGAGCTAGATTTAATTCTTCATGAAAAAGATAAAGAGTTAGAATCCCTAAGGAAAGAAAATGAAAACTTGTTGAGTAAGGTGTCTAGCTCAAATCAAATTCATGAGAGGTATAAATTAGGCACTAAAAGACTTGATGAATTGCTTGCTTCTCAAAGGAACACCTTAAACAAACAAGGCCTAGGTTACAATACATGTAATCCATCTTCAAGTAATCATAGGACATTAAAAGATCAAAATGCATTACATTTGAAATGTACATTTTGTAAATTTGTTGGGCATGTGTTTAAGAAGTGTCCAATTAGGAATGGAAAACCTCTTAGGATTAAGAAGGTTTGGATTCCTAAAGGAATATTTCAATATAACCAAGATGGACCCAAAACAACTTGGGTACCAAATAAAGGTTGGGCTCTTGTGCAGGTGTGCCTTGAAGTCAAGGGAAGAAAATGTAAATATAAATTGACTTTGCAAGGCTTGTGACAAAATTGTGGTGCTTAGTAGATCCAAGTAAGTTTTTCTTGTTTAAACTATGTGAAAAATAATTATGTCTGAATTGGTATGACTATGTGTCTGAATGTTTGCATGTGTTGCATGGTTAATTGATACATGATCATTGCATATTGTATCCAACTTAAATTCAAGTCTAATCGATTCGAAGTTGTTTTCGAATTTGGTTGACATATGATTTAAAATAATGCTTTGCCTCAAAAAGAGTCAAAATATTCAAGATTTGTGTCTTGGAGTGTTTTGATTCATGTTTTAAGAGTTTTTGTATGTGTTTTGAAATTTTGGTGCCATGTACGACCGTGCTTCAAACAGTCACAGCCGTACATTGCTTTGAAAGCCACATGTCTGTTCTATTTTATCGCAGTCACGACCATACATTATATATGTACGGTCGTGCATGATTTCTTCAGTGTTTAAAAATTGGGATTTTACGCCCGTACATGTTTCCTTCACAACCGTGACTTATAGCGCGAATTTTAAAAACTCACGGCCGTACACATTTATGTACGCCCATACACGTGACGGTATAAATTAAAATCGCACAGATTTTTTTCATTTTAAACGAAATCCCTAGCTTTCTATTTCAAATCCTCTCAACCTCTTGACCCATTTTCGGCTCAAACCCCTGCAAATCCTCAAGTTTTCTACTCAAATCGCTTCCATTGTTTCTAAAAATCATTCCTAAAACCCTAACTCTCAAAAATCCTTCTTTTTATCATCATTTCATCAAATCCGTGGGAAGCACCATGCCAAGGATTAAGATGACGGCTGCAAAATCGAAAGCTCACGCATATGGGATTAAAGTGCGTGATAGCCAACAACGGAAGGCTTTGGATGCTATTTTAAACAGAGGTATTTATGTTGGTCGTTGTTTACATTTGCGAATTCTTGATGATGTTGGGTTAAGTGCGGAAGTAAATAGATTAGTATCAAATGCTAAGTGGTTTAATTTATTCACAATGCGGTATGAAGTGTATGAAAATTTGGTGAAGAAATTTTATAGTTCTCTAAAAATCGATAAAGATGCAAGGGGAAATATTAGAGATTATGTGATGAAATTTAGGTTATTTGGAAATGAATTTGCTGTTCATCCTGAAGATATGGCTGAATGGTTAGAATGCAGTTGTGAAGGATTGGTAGATGTCCCCTTAGGATATAATTCGAGTGAAGCATGGCGCAGTTTGGGAGGAATAGGGACATACAATACGCACACCTCGAAGAGTAGCTTGTTTGATAGTCCAGCTTTACGTGTTGTTCATAGGATGATAACGTATACATTGAATGCTAGACAACATACAAATGGGCATGTAGGTGTGAAGGATATGATCTTGCTTGAGGCGGCCGAAAATAGATATCAAATCGATTCGGCTAGATGGCTTATTAGGAAAATAAGTGAAATTCAGGAGGGCAGGGGTAAAATAGACTTCTGTCAGCTAATTACCTTTATAGCCATCAAATTAGGAGTAGAACCCGAAGCCAATGAACCGGAATATGTATATAATTTTTCTGAAAGCTGCTGGTTGAATGCTGAAGCTCTCTTCAGAATGGGTGTAATTAAAAAGGATGGAAGGTCGGGTTGGCGATTGGCCGATACCGTCGTAGAAAATGAACCGTCAATGGCCCCATCTGAAGGTCCCTCTCATAGGCCTGAATCGAGTATAAGAAGAAGCAAGAGAGGAAGAGTTGAAACTGGGCATGAAGAACAGTCTCCTTCAGAATTGCAACAAGTTTTGGTCCACTTGCAATCTATTCAAAGTCAAATCCAAAATCTGGAAAGTAATGTGAATAATCGCTTTGATAGATTGGAGTTTCGGGTGAATGAATTGGCTTCGAGGATTCCAGGAATGAGTATGGGAGATAGTGTGCCAAGTGAAGATCCCACGGATGCCCCATAGCATAATCCTTGTTTACATTTTTTTTGTGAATATTTTGTCCAAAATTGTCACATATCTCAAAGTTTTTCAGTTTCTCCATTTGAGGCACAGTTATATTTATCAATTCATTTGAATTCTAGTTGGATCAATTTTTATGTTTATGATTGTTTGATGATGTGGATGTTTGATTGATTGGTTAATTGGAAGTGTTTATTTGTTTTGGGTAATATCTAAAAACAAAGGAGATTATGCCAAATTTTTTTGATTTATGACAAAAAGGGGGAGAAAAGGGTAAAATGTGATTATGAAAATTGAACATTAAAAAGGGAAATCAAAGTGCAAAAGAAAGGGGGAGTTTAAGTCAATTTGAAAGGGGGAGTAAGAATAAAAATCTCTTTGCATTTTAATTCCTTTTAAAATTTGAATAATACCACATTTTAACATATTTTTGTCATCAATCAAAAAGGGAGAGATTGTTGAACCCCTATGTGTTTTGATGATAACAAAAATGATGTTAAAATGACTAATATGTCCTGGCATGGATGATAACATGACCAAAATAGGACAAAGATATTTTTATGCTATGCAGGCAAAATGTACGGCCGTGAATATGTAATGTACGCCCGTACCCAGTGCAAATTGAGCTCGTACATGGATTTTCACGCCCCCGTAACACTGCCCGTGCACGGTTCTGTAAAATTGACATTGGTCATTCACGCCCGTACACGTAACATGTACACCCGTGAAATACCAATTCCAGGTCAGTCACGAGCATGGTCGTCCCGTGAGTGCGTCGTACATAAGTCAAAGTAGTCAAACAGTATGTACGCCCGTACGTGTTTGAATCACGCCCGTGAATATGCAAAGGGGAGTCACGCCTATTAGTTACGACCAGTTATGCCCGTGCAAGGTCAAGGTTTCAAGAGGCTAAATACTGTACGCCCGTGACTAATGTATGTACGCCCGTACATAGGCAAAATTTGAAGCGTACATGAGCTCGTACAGGGTGTCGTGCATGACCCTGTACTCAGTTCTGGAAAATGAAGAGACACAAATGTACGCCCGTACATTTTAGTGTCACGCCCGTACATGAGCTGGCCCCAAGAAAAATTAGCCGTTGGGAGAACTGCTCGAGGCATTAATTGACGAGGTCACGCCCGTAAATGTGTGTGCACGCCCGTACATGAGAGCAAACTTTCAACTTTAGCTGCTCCAACGGATCTATTTGGTCTCCAACGGATTCCTACTTTTTCCAGCAAGCATGGAGCTATAAATTGGAGGCTTTTTGAAGTGAGAAAGGTTAGAGAACTAGTGCAATCAACTGAACCTCATATTCTCTCAATCTTACTTCATCTTTATTCCTCACATTGCTAAACCTTGAGGAAATTCATTTGTGCAAATTGTTCATTAGCCTTTGAGAGGCAATATTATTTTTATATCTTGCTTACAACAATCTTTGGGCGCAATCCTGTATAACTAGTGTTAAGGGCGAAATTCCCTTGAATCAAAACTATTGTGTGGGCGAAATCCCAGATCAACTATTGTAAGCGGTTGGGTGCAATCCCGATTCAACTAGTGGAAACTTCAAGAGGCTTTGCTTGAAGAAGTGGACGTAGGAGGCTTGTGTTCAAAGCTCCGAACCACTATAAAATTGGCTGAGCATTTCTTTCCCTTACTCTCTTTTTATATTTGCTTAGTCATTTGATTATTTGTGCTTGATTGTTTGTTTATATTTGAATGGTTGAATTGGTAGACTAGGAAAAAGTTTTAAACTCTTGATTAATTTTAGATAACCTATTCACCCCCCCTCTAGGTTATTTGCTATATTGTTATTGGGGTTTTACAAACACAAGACTAATTATCCATAGGATTGTAGATAATAGTGACTACTGTACGACATACATGTGACTAACAGAGCTCGACCTACATGATGTCTCCTATGTCAATACCATTTTACCTTGATTCACAAAACTTCCATTCAATGTCTACTGTTCATCCCATAGAAGCTAATGAAGTTACAAAACTGACATTTATATATCTGAAAAGAATGAATACATCAATAGTGGGAAAGAAGTACCTGTGATACAGATGTCGACTGAGATGATTCTTCATGATTTAAAGATTTTGGCGACATATTGGGAGAACAAATATCATAGCCAGATTCAGTTCCATTCAGATTCCGTACTTCGCTGCTTGATACAGTTTCAGTCTCATTTACATTGGTTGACTTGGCCCTCTATATTGGTGCCATTGTGTCATTGAACAAGTTAGGCATTTATCTGAGAATCTAACAGTTGGAAATGCAGAATTTTGAATGAAAAAGCGAGAATCAATACCTGAAAAATTTTACCAAGAGTTTTCAGTCCCTTTGCTCGTGCATGAAGATCTTCTTTCTTGGCATTGGTATCTTGAAGAACCTAAAATAAATTATTCACAATTATTACCAAAAATCTAGGGCTATTTCCCATAATACAAGCTAAAAACCATATATGACTCAAAGTTAGCAAAACAACCATCTGACAAACACGGGAAAGTGTGGCTTCAATATCGGCAACATTAAGCTTCCACAGAGAATCTGTCATCAATTTCTTGTGGGATCGTATGTATTCTTCAAGCTCTTCCTCAGTATAATTTCCTTCAGCACTAAGATGCTTTTTCATGTCCTCTTGCAGCTGTATCAATGCAATGGCACCTAGCAACACCAACAATTCCAAACAATGAACGATTCTTCAGCTTATATAAATTTTCCTTGAAGCATTTTAAGTTTTTTGTAGGGCAGTTTGAACAAAAAACCAACCCCAGCCCTACCCCATGGTTTTACTTAAGCAACAACCTTTTACTGACACCACACACAATTTTTACCAACATCAGCATCCTAACACTGAATAACTAAAAGCCAAAAAGTGTGTAAAACATCAAAGTTTATTCCCTGCAAATGCCACCACATGTCTCTAAGAACGGTAATGAGTCTCCCATGGAGTAATGAAAATGCCATATAAATACATATACATATATATGTGTACACACACACACACACACACACATATATATAAGGGAAGAAAAGACAAAGTGAGAGAGACTCAGTGACCTGCTCAAGAAAGTGAAGAATTTGATGCTACTTCACTCCATATTGCCAAACAGTAAAGATCCAAATTGTCACTCACGAAAATGATTGCTGTCAATTAAAAGGCAGCTATCTACTAACCTGTTGCTGCCGTTACTTGAGATTTGATATAGTGGCCTTTGTTTCTAAACCATTCAGCAATGAATGGCAACCCCAAATAAATTGCTTTCTTTCCAAGCTCTTTTGCAGCTTGCCTTGCATATATATAACCAATTGTATTCAGCATATCAACACCATAGGCTGTTGAAATCAGACATAAAACTAGTCATAAGAGAAAGTTTTGCCAATGAAACAATAAAAAACTGGGACTAGAAGACGAAAATTGCAAAATTACTCTTGCAAATTATGCTAAAGTTTCTCATAAAATTTGAGAAAAAAATGTCCAAGGGAAAGGCCTAGCTTCTGTGAGCTTCGAGTGAAAAAATAAGAATGAGTACTTCATTGCATTAAATGGCAATAATTATGATAAATTTACTTCTCTAAAACTGCTCCTTAATGTTTAGGCATATGACTAATCAATGATTGATTTCATAAGACAATATTCAGCAGAAGCTACATGGTGGAAAAAATAAAATCAATCACAAAAAGAGAAACTTTCTTTTTTTCGTTTTTGACACTCATTAACTAGAAGTATGGATATATATATATATATATATATATATATATATATATATATTTATTAAACTTAAGTGCAGATATATTACCTGCATTAGAGAGCTTTGAAACTTCAGCTTCAGCATTATTAATAAACTCATCTTTGTTACCTTGTACATATTTGTAGAGTCGATCTCTTAGTATAATTGCAAGCTTTTCTTCCCTTTCCTTCTGAACAACCTGCAGTAGACAGACAATTTGCACTAAGCAATGAAATTAAGAAAAGATTTACATATCTATGCCAGATTGACCACCCATAAACAACAAAGATGTAATTGCAATTTATAACCATGGACACACAAATGAATGAGCTTCTACTTAGATATGTGTTCAACTTATCATGGTTAGCATATAAATAAAATCCATCAGAACATTTAGTTTATTAAATTCAGAAATGATAGTCCAGCTGTATCTTCTAATACGCTATATAAAATTAAAATATATTATGGTACCATCATATGATGGATCCAACTGCTTTTGTTATGCAATGCTAGTGATCTGTAAACAAAACTCATGTCATCTGGAAGCATAATTAGATTTTGTTCAGTGGGCAGTCACACATCTCATATGATAAATATGTAAAGTTCACCTTTTTGGCTATTGTGTTATAATTTGGTTTGGGACTCAAGAGAGTTAATTACTGTACCCAAGTCACCATTTAACAATCCTTTGTCCTAACAACAAAGCCAATTCCCAGATGACAAGGAAAAATTATTCAATGTTAATGGCGTTGGGATTTTACATGCAGGCATGACTGAGGTAAGTGAACAAGATGAATATATTAAAGCCATAAATCATATTAAATTAGAAATAAATCAACCCAAAATCCATTTAATATATAAAGAGAGGAACTTGCCCTCATTTTCTCCTGCAACTTTTTAGCATCAAATTGATCTCCCTCGGTAAAAATGTCTAAAGAAGCCATTGATGCCATGGCAAGCTGTCCTATATACTCCTCAAATAGTTCACTTCCAAAAAGCATAGCAAAGATTGCTGCAGGATCAATAATTGCTTCACTGCAATGAAAATGAATCATGTAAATAACATAAAAAAGAATATCAAATTTCTACAAAAAAATTTATCAGCATCCAGACATATATAATGCACGAAGAACTAGAAAGCTCCTCACACTTGAAACTATTCTATCATAGATTAAGAAAACAAAACTAACGTTGAAATTCCTGACTTCCCATAAGTATCATATGCTTGCCTTTGGGCTGGATCACTCAATACCTGGTAAGCCTCCCCCAAAACCTGAATTCATATGACAAAAACTTCAATGAATATATACTAATGAATCTTTTAACATTTTAGCTCCATTCAACCTATGCAATAACACATTGAAAATAACATAAAAAAGTTAAATACAAAATAAAGAAAATTAGAATTTAAATAGTATAATAAAATTCCAATTTATGAAGATCAAATCAGTTTGTAACTTATGATTATGCACAACATTGTTAAAAAACTGATTACATAAAAGATTTGAATCCATTTAAGTCACAAATTATTTAAGAAAAGGCAGTTGAGCTTGCATCAAGTCTACAAAAAACTGAGTGAAGGAAAGTCAAAGAAGCCATAATGTACATCTCGGTTTCCAAAGATGTACGAATCTCTGAATGCACATATTGAAATGAAAATATTTCTAAAATTCAAAAAATTTACAAATTGAAAGTAAATTAGCAGTTTTTAAGAGGACCTTGGCTCAGAAAAAACAGGGAGAGAGAGAGACACTTTTAGCAGTGTCCCAATTTTACAAAAGAAGGGGAAAAAGGCCTTACAAGGTTCAAATTCTCATTTGGTATTGCCAAAGATAGTGAAGATCACAAAGAAACTGCATGAAATTCACCAACCTCATGCAAAGGAGAAGCTTGTAACTTTTTAGATCATAACAACCTTCATGAACTTCAATTCATGAATATCCTCTTGCAATTTTTTAAATAAATATGTCAAACAACACATAAAAAGTGCCTAACTGATACATATTGCGCTGGCAAAATCCCCAGACTCACTCAATCTTTCATTCAATCACTTCTTTTTTAATTTTTATTTTCAAGTATGTAGTGATTTTCATCAGAATCAGCAGAAGTGTTCTAGCATTAAGCAGCAAACAAAACCATCTGCCAGGCCACTGTACAGAGTTTGATATAGCATATATCAGGTATGCACCAACCATGAGTGGTGCTCGTATCATTTATTTAAAATTAAGCTGATGCTAGTTGAAACAACTAGTAGATGTCCTTTACTAATCAAATAAAAAGTTCACAGTTCTATAAGAAAAAGGTATTTCAGTGATACATAGAAAACAAGCCACTTGCCTGAAAATTTTGTGCAGCAAGAGGATCATTTGGGTTTTTATCTGGGTGTACTTTTCGAGCCTGCAACCCACAAACAAAGAAGACTTCTCAAGGTTTCTATTTTAAACATGGACAATAAAGAGAATTCATAATAAGATAGTGAAGGGAAGTGGTGTTGAAGGATATAATATACAGGCAGGCAACAATTAATTTTTAATTAGCGATGTCAAGAACAAAAAAGTCTTGAATTGCTGCTGTGAAAGGGAAACGTAGATAATCTGTATTACAACTAGGGGATCTGCGGACAAAGTTGATGTGATTTTCGCCCACAAACCCTCATATGTGAAATGAATTAGAAAATAAATAAATAAAAGATGAGATTGGTAAGGCAAAAAACAAGAAGGATAGATACCTTGATGTAGTAAGCTTTCTTGATCTCGGACTCTGTAGCCGTTGGACTGACCCCTAGCACGTCGTAGTATTCCGTTTCCTTTACCATCATTCACTAGCTGAATAATACCCACCAGCTCTTATTTATAAATCAGTGAAGCGATCGGAACCCCAGAGTAAACCCAAAATATGGGGATAAAAGTATAAAACGACATAGACAGCACAAAAATTAATAGTGTTAAGAACGATAAGAATGACGTTAATCTTCGCTGACCTGTGAATCCTTCAAGTTGACTATCCGCCCTGTATTCCGCTTTGTCCTGCTTCTCTACCATGGTACTCGACATCACTAAATTTTTGACAAATAAAAGGCCAAAGGACATATTTCCACCCATAGTTTGAGGCAAAAGCAAAGTGTCACCCCTAAGTTTTCAAAAACTCAGTCTCCCGCCCTCTAACCAGATTTAATATTAAATATATTAGTAAACAGTAACAATTCAAAAGTATTTTTATCCTTTTAAGATTAAAATTTTATAAAATAATAAAATAAATTTTATATGAATATAAAATATTTAAAAAATTTTAAATTTTTTAAAAAATAAAGCGGTCACCACAGTCGGTGGCTTCTTTATTTTTTTTAATTTTAATTTTTTAAAATATATTTTTATATTTTTAAAAACTTTTTGAAAATATTTATATTTAAAAATTATTTATAATTTTATTATTAATTTAAAATTTTTAATAGGGTATATTAGTCATTTTAGTTTAAAAATTATAAAAAATACTTCTAAGGATGAGAGACTGAGTTTTTTAAAACTTAGAATGACACTTTCTCGCCGCCTCAAACTATAGGTGGAAACAAGTCCTTTGGCCTCAATAAAAGGCCAAACAACAAATTTTCACCCAAGATTTCCTTAAAAAATTACCTCTTACCCATTAAAAAGTCAACTAACCACCTCTATTTTGAAAAGACTAAAATATCCTCTATTAAAATCAATAATATTAATATTAAAATAATAATAAAAATTAATAAATATTTAAAAATAAGATATATACTTAAAAAACAGTCGCTATTGTCAGCGTTAACCTCTTCAAGTAGTAAAAAACGGTCACCTAGTTCTATTAGGTCTCTTTGATGGCAAAGACGACTAAATTTGGTCATCAAATATTTGACGAAGATGACCGAGTCTGACTACTTTTGCCATCAAAGCGACTAAATCTTACTACTAATAGAACCAAATGACCGTTTCTGATTATTTGGTGAGGTTAACGTCAGTTACCACCATCGACAATGTTGCCGATAGTGGTGGTTACTTTTCAAATATCTATTTTATTTTTTAAATATTTATTTATTTATTAAATTTAATTATTATTTTAATATTATTTTATTTTAAATTTATATTTTAATATTTTTATAATATTTATTTTTTAATTTTTATTCAAAAAGATAAAAATACCCCTTTGACTTTAGTTAAGGGTGAGTACTTGATTTTTTAAACTTTTATAAGTAGAAGTTTGTCATTTAAGAAAACTTTGGGTGGGACTATGTTGTTTGGCCTAAATAAAAGGCCAAAGGACATACTCCCACCCACAGTTTTCATTGACTACCAATTTTCATCTCCTGACTTTTAAAAATTCAAATATTCAGTTATGAATCATTTTTTATCTAAATTTTAAACATTTTTGATAAAATAACTCAATTACTCTCATAAAAAAATATAATAAAAATATAATTTAATATTTAAATAAAAATTATAAAAAAATTAAAAATTAAAAATTAAAAAAACAGGTTATCTGGTTTTGAGGGTTGTCAGACCTGACCGTTTCGTTTGACAAAAAAAGTTAGATCGGTCATCTTTTATTTTAGTAGAGACAATCAGATCTAGTTGCTTCTACTATCAATTATGAACAAAAATAATCGATAGAGTCTAGGTCAAACACTTTCAACTATTTTCGATTACAATTGATGGCAAAAATGGTTAGATTTGATCATTTCCATCAAAGAAGGAAATGAACAATCTGTTCATCTTGGCCAAACAAAACAACCATTTCTAACTGTCACTTAGTTCATTTTTCAACTGGGGTTGGTCAATTGTGGTGGCCTTTTTTTAATTGTAATTTTTTAGTTGCTTTTTTAAATTTTTTGAATATTTTTATAATTTATGTTAATATTACATTAATATTTTTATTGTTTTTATAAAATTTATTTTATTATTTTTAAAATTGTTTTTATCAAAAGGAAAAAAAAAACTTTTTTAACCGTCAATATTTAACTGTTAATTTTAATTAAAAGATGACTGTTTGAGTTTTTAAAAGTTAAAGAATCAAATTTTGTTTTTAAAGAAAATCTTGGATGCAAATATATCCTTTGGCCTAAATAAAAATATGAAAGATTTGGAAAGTTATGGTGTTTGCTCCTTTATGGATGGTCGACAGACATATTCCCACCGAAGGTTTCTTTTAAAGACAAAGTTCCACCCCTGAACTTTTCGAAACTCAAATATTTATTATTGACCAAAGTCAATGGTTAATTGTTAACTATTAATAATCAAAAGAGTGTTTGTGTTTTTATCTTTTTTTAGTGGCAACTGATGTCAGCGATGCTACTGGTAGCAAAATTCAACTTTTCCAAAATTCAAACAAACTTTGAAGTTGTTCTAGTAATGTGTTTATGGTTAGTTAATAAAACAAGAAGGTATGTATAATGACAAGGTTTTATCGTCATGCTTAAGAAGATATTGTGACTACCACTGCTATATATATTATACTATAAATATATGTTTTTTTTTAAAAAAAACTAAAATATATCTTTAATATATAGTAGAAGTCTCATTCTAAGTAGTTTAATTAAAAACATATAGGCGGAAGTTATAAATTAAATATATGATGGAATATTAAACCCACTCTTTAATATCCTCGAAGAAAATCCATATTTTTTTTTATTACATTTAATAAATACTAAAAACATATATGATATTGTACACTTATATGCATAAGCAATATAAACATGTGAGCAAATATATTATTTGCTAAAAACAGAATACATATATACATACATTTATAAAATTTAAAAAATCGGATATAAACCTACTTAAATTATATCCCCCTCTCCAACCATCTGATACTCCAAGCTCAGCCCCTCAAAACACTAACCTGTAATAAAAAGAAACTGAGAGGAATGAGTGACAAGTCACTCAGTAAGTATCCTCTATCATTACCCTCAAACAAGTTTCCATACTAATGTTGACCTACATTGTAATTGAACACACAACTATAAGATCTCTTTCTTACTTTACATCTTAACTTAGGGTTTAGGGGTTGAGGTTTAGGGTTTAGGGTTTGGGGTATAGGGTTTGGGGTTTAGGTTTTAAGGGTTTTAGGGTTTAGGGTTTAGGGTTTAGGGGTTAGGGTTTAAGGTTTAGGGGCTAGGGTTTTAGGGTTTAGGGTTTTGTAATAGCCTAGGGATAGAAATATCATTTTAGGCTCTGAGATTAAGGGTAAAAGAGAGATTTCCAATTAGAAAATGGTTTCGAGAGGATTCAAGGGTAGAAGAGTCTTTTAGAAGCCTTTCGTGGCTTATACATGGATATTCTGAGAAGAATATTTCATGTATGGCGTGAAGAGGGAAAGATTTCAGATTTTTGAGGGGTACACGCCCGTGTGTTTAGGGTTTAGGGTTTTGGGTTTCAGGTTTCAGATTTCAGGTTTAGGGTTTAGGGTTTAGGGTTTAGGGTTTACGGTTTAGGGTTTACGGTTTAGGGTTTAGAATTTATGTAGCATTCCAAAGTTTTAGAAAGCCCTTAGGGGTAGAGTTTTGGGGTTATAAATAGAATTCAGAGATAGATTGGGGGTCTAGCAGAGTTCAGGGGTGAGATAGTAGTTTTCCAGGGCTGTGTGGCCTTCGTATGATACCTTTAGAGAGATTTTAATCATGCGAAGCGCTGGAAATGGATTTTATCCATTTTTCCCTGATGCACTCCCGTGCATCATCCCTGCACACCCGTGCAGGTGAGTAGAAAAGAGAGAGAGACGAGAGATTAATGCTTTCTCATCCAGTTTCAGCTTCTTTCTTCTTTGTTTCAGCAGTTCCCAGCCCTAGGCGTGAAATTCAGTTTTCAACAGCTCCCAATCCAGTAAGAGATCAGAGAGATTAGTTTGGATTTGAGATATCCAGCAGCCATGTCGAGAGGTAAGTGTTTCTTACTCTCCCCCTGTTGTTCCCAGCTTGTTTGAGATGCCTGGAAACGTTTGCCGGCGTTTCCAGTATGTGATGATATGTTATGTATGTTTATATGATGCTATGATGATGATATGATGTTGTGTTTGATGATTTTTCCTCCCAAATGCATGCTTGTTTGACTTGTATGTGTGTTGGTGAGAGAAGTGATGGATTTCCATGGTAAAATCAGTCGTAGTGGATGGATGATGAAATTGATGATTTGTATGTGTTGTTAGAAGTGCCATTTATGCATGTTTCAGTTTAATTGCAGATTGGATGTGGTTTGGTTGGGTTTCCGACATTTCCAGGTGAAGTCTGCTGCTGCAAACCCAGGTGCACGACCGTGTGTCCATAGACGCACGCCCGTGTACCTTTGGTTGTGCGAGCGCACGCCCGTGTGTGCGATGGGCACACGGCCTGGAAATACAGGGACGCAACCGTGTGTCCTGAGGGACACGACTGTGTGTCCCATTTTTGCATGAAATGGCCAGAAATTCCAGAAGCACACACGCCCAGACGCATGGCCAGCACACGGTCTCGTGTGTTGGGGCACACGCCCGTGTGCCCTTGCCCAGCACGGCCGTGTGGGCTGCGTGCACTACCGTGTGCCTTCCTTGCACGGTCGTGTGCCTTCCAGATTTTGCAGAAAAAGGTAGAAATGAATTGTTAAAGGTTTGGTAATCCATCCAAGGCCTAATAATCATCAGATAATCCAGATTTCAGCTAAGAACAGATGCATAAGCATGCATAACACAACATGTAGCCTGAATGAGGATCCAGGGATCTGAATTCAGTAGATTTCAGCAGTTAGAACCCAATGTATGGGTTTCAGTTTTGGGGTGAACTCGAGGGGGCATTTGTGAGATCCAGCTTTCTGACACCAGTCAGTCAGCTCAGCAGTTTATCAGATTTCAATTTTCTAGTCAGTAGCTAAAATTTTCAGCCCACTTGGCCAGAATGCCGAATCCCTGTGTTCATCAGCCTGATCAGCACAACAGGTACCTTCGGGTACATTCAGATTCAGATAGACAGATGCATGCATTATAAGTCAGTTTCAGTTTCCAGTTCAGCATGTCATTATGCATATATTATGATATGACTAATTAATAATTAGAAACTAGTAATCAGAAATCAGTAATCAGAATCAGCACCCGCAAGCACATAGATGCATGTATAGGGCCGACCAGGTATGTGTGCCCTTGTTTGTTGCTTGTTTGGGTCGAGGGAAGTAAGGAATGCTTACTGGGTGATCTTTATCGCTCATCCCTTTCCTTCTCCCTTCCTTTTCAGGTCAGTGTGCTGCTGGCGAGGAGCGGGTGGATTGAGGCTGGCAAGGAGGACCCTACACACACTACTAGCATGTATTTTACTTTTAGTTTTGGACCTGTGAGGTCTTGTATGTATTCAGATGTATATATCTATGAACAGAAACAATTTATACAGTAATGAAAAGCCAGTTTGGGCACATTGTATATTTCAGTATCAGTTTCAGCTTCCGCTTACAGTGTATAGCAGCAGATTTCTTTCTTTTTCATAGGATTCCTGTCTCAGGTACCCAAATTTTTAGTTTATTAAGTAAAACAACAGTATTCTTCAGTAGCAGGGGTACTCGGGGCAGTGGGTCCTACGGTTTAGGGTTTAGGGTTTATAGGGTTTAGGGTTTAGGATTTAGGTTTAGGGTTTAGGGTTTAGGGTTTAGTGTTTCAGGTTTGGGGTTTGGGGTTTAGGGTTTCGGGTTTAGGGTTTGGGGTTTGGGGTTTGGGGTTTGGGGTTTAGGGTTTCAGGTTTAGGGTTTAGGGTTTAGGGTTTAGGGTTTTAGGGTTTAGGGTTTAGGGTTTAGGGTTTAGTGTTTAGGGTTTAGGGTTTAGGGTGTTTAGGGTTTTTAGGGTTTAGGGTTTAGGGTGTTTAGGGTTTAGGGTTTAGGGTTTAGGGTTTATAGGGTTTAGGGTTTTTAGGGTTTAGGGTGTTTAGGGTTTAGGGTTTAGGGTTTAGGGTTTAGGGTTTTTAGGGTTTAAGGTTTAGGGTTTAGGGTTTGGGGTTTCGGGTTTCGGGTTTCGGGTTTCGGGTTTAGGGTTTAGGGTTTAGGGTTTAGGGTTTGGGGTTTGGGGTTTGGGGTTTGGGGTTTGGGGTTTGGGGTTGAGGGTTGAGGGTTGAGGGTTGAGGGTTGAGGGTTGAGGGTTTAGGGTTGAGGGTTGAGGGTTTAGGGTTGAGGGTTGAGGGTTTAGGGTTGAGGGTTGAGGGTTTAGGGTTGAGGGTTGAGGGTTGAGGGTTTAGGGTTTAGGGTTTAGGGTTGAGGGTTTAGGGTTTAGGGTTGAGGGTTGAGGGTTGAGGGTTGAGGGTTGAGGGTTTAGGGTTTAGGGTTTAGGGTTTAGGGTTTAGGGTTTAGGGTTTAGGGTTTAGGGTTAGGGTTTAGGGTTTAGGGTTTTAGGGTTTTAGGGTTTAGGGTTTAGGTTTAGGGTTTAGGTTTAGGGTTTAGGGTTTAGGGTTTAGGGTTTTAGGGTTTAGGGTTTAGGGTTTAGGGTTTGGGGTTTGGGGTTTGGGGTTTGGGGTTTGGGGTTTGGGGTTTGGGGTTTGGGGTTTGGGGTTTGGGGTTTT
>JAJEJH010001507.1:13750-34212 GCA_026122585.1 Anacardium occidentale | reverse complement strand
GATGTACTAATAACATTTGGCTTTAAAGGCATTAAGGATTATTTATCATGGAGTTGGTTTCTGACCAGGCTGAGAGATTATATTAGTCATATATCAAAGTTGGCCATTATTTCATATTGATATGTCAATATCATTTCTATGGTGGATGAAACCTTTTCCAATGTTCACCATAGATATTACTACCACTATAGATTGAATAATATAAAGACTAAATTTAAGAGACCCAAAACTTGAGCCTCTGTACTAGAAAGTAGTTAAGGCCTATACAATAGCAAACTTCGAGACAACATTTAAGGCATTAGGTAAGATCTACCTAGAAGCAATACATTATGTCTCCAAAACTTGCCATGCACGATAGTCATGACCATTTTTCTCAAGCTTGAGGGATAATATAATGACAACGAATATTATCAAGTCTTTCAATGTTTTGGTTAAACATACACAAGATTTGCCCATTACCATGCTTATAGAGTTTATCAAGGATATTTTTTAGTGATGGTTCCATAAGAGAAGAAATCATACAGATATGTATAATTTGTTTTATTTATAAGATTATTAATATAAAAAGATTATTAACCAACTATATCAATCTTTTAATACCATTTTTCTATTATCCACCCCTAGCAAATCGTCGTGAGCATAGTATAACAACATTATCTTCACTATGTCAATATCTTGTCCCTTCATGGTCTTACCTCTCATATGTGCATAAGGTCCTCGTATGTAACTTATGTAAAACCAACAAAATATCTATCTAGTATCCTATGTTGATTAACTCTACGTAAGTAAAAATGCACCTCAGATACAGGACTGAAATTTAACCTTGTGATAAGAGTGAACTCATAGATATTAAATCGTATATCAATCCAATTAATCCTAAATTAGAACTCTCTGTTAAAGTTTGCCTTCACCAACGAATGAGTATACTAACACACCATTAAATTTGTCATGTAGTTAACATGTGTCCAAAGTATGATGTCTCAAATAGACCAATTGACTAGCTAACATAGTGTAATCGATGTTTAATATGGCCTCTCTAGAGCATCAAGTAGTGATTGTTGCCTTACAGTGGTAGTTGACTTGAAATTTCTTATATCATTTATTGATTCTCTATCTTTTACTCCACAAATATATATATATATATATATATATATATATATATATATATATATGAAAAATACAAATCCTAAAATGTTATTTATCACATTCCAATTTTTATTCAAAAATACATAGCAAACAGAAATTCCACAACTAGGCATCAATTAACATAACAATATGTTTTATCATAATTTATATCTTACTAAAAAAAAAAAACAGATCGAAAAATAAAAAATTGCGTGTAAAAAAAACCATAATATGGATGACATCAAAAAGCCCTAAAAAAACATAACATTTATCATAATACATGTTTTAATCATTAAAAAAAAAAAAACTGAAAATTCGAACACTGTGACATAAAAACCCTCAAATGGATAATATAATAAAACCCTTAAAATATGTCACTCTCTTTTTTATTTAAAAATATTGAATGAGAATTCAAAAGTTTCAAGTTAAAAATTCAAAAATATAACATTTATTATAAAACATATTTTATTTGAAAAAAACATACTGAAAATATAAAAACTATGCATTAAAATACCTTTAGATGAAAAAAAATAAAATAACCCTCTCACTGTAAAATTAAAAAAAAAAAAAAAAACCTTTGTAAGTAAAATATCGAAAGTCCTCTCATCCAAAAAATACCAAAAAACCCTTTATTTAAAAATATTAGAAAACCTCTTTCGTGTGCACAAACAGCTACCCCCTTCACTTTTGAAAAATGACCAAAATCCTCCCAATTCGTGCGACACACAAATCCCTCCAACTTTAAAAAGTTGTTATTCCCTCTACCTCCACCCCTCAGTCTTCCCTGTACCTCATTTGTGTGATTCACGAATCAACCATGAAATTGCATGAACCTTTTTTCTAGCCACCAAACTTTGTTTTTTGGCACTGAAATGACACTAACACATCAAACATACATCTTATCATTAATCTAACAACAAATATCAGCCAAAACAACTATTTTTTCTACCACAAAATCTAAATTTCATGGCCAAAAGTTGCTGACGTTTTAACACATTTTTCTCACATAAATCTTAATCAATATCTATTAATCTACATACCAAAATGTAAAGAATTTCATAAGGAACATTTTGCTTACCTTTTCGTCTATTTTCATTACCAAAAACGTTGAAACTTGTAAGAGATAGTAGGCGGTTTGTGTAGTATCATGTCAAGTTCATATAAATTTTATGGATTCGAGAAGTCACGTGAATCCTAACTTGAATTTCACAGGTTATTTATATATAGGCAATTTCATCCTACCATTTTTTATGGTTAGTTTTATTTAAGCTTGAAAAGAATGGTTGAAAAGTCTTAAGATTATTCAATTTAGGTTATTTTTTTATTTTCCCTAAATTTATTTCAGGAGGAATTTCAACCATAGATATAAATGTTCAAGTTATACATCTGTTTTTGTATATGACTAGACACGTCAAGGGAGTCAGACTGTCGGACTCTGATGTGAAATCGAGCCCTAAAGTCTTAGCATACTTAATGAAGGTCAACTCCTTTCCTAAGTTCCAATTGCAGCTTTGAGACAGTTTTATTGAATTGCTTGGATATTTAGCCTTTTCCTCAGCTTTCAACACCTTTTTTCAAATATTTGAACTATCGAAGAGGATACATCGTGTGGTGAGACAAATGTCAAATGAGAGAAAAAGGGCCAAGAAATAGCATAAAGTAGTTTGCCATCTGTCGCAACGCCAGGGATAATTGCATGCAACCTACCTATGCCACAACGCCATGCCACGACGCCTAGGTTCTACCCTACGTGTGCATGTATGCACTAAGGCATAGCGCTACAATGCCCATGCTTTGTCTTGGCACACACCATGCACTTGCCTGTGCATAACCTTTTTTTCATGTAATTTTTTATGCCTGTTGCTTTCTTTTAATTTTTTGTTACTAATTCATATTAAAGACATTTGGTCATTTCCTTGGCTTGTAAAGCACTTATATAAGTGCCACTTTCTATCATGTAAAGAACTTTTGACTTTGAAAGAAACTTTACCTTAAACTCGAATTTTTTCTTGATACTTAGTTGGTTCTTAGTAAGTTCATGTTATCTTTATCCAATCTCTTAGCAAGAGAAGATTGGTGGTGATTGAATCAAGCTAGTAGATGTTCTCTTAGGCTTGTTTTCCACCATTGCACTTTATTAACAAAATTACCAAGTAAGTGTGTATTTGATTTGTGTGTTGACATCTCACATCCTACCTTTCTTAAAGTTGTGGTTGATTATTGGTTCTGTGTGTGGAATTTCCTTGTTCATTGGCCTTTGATCAGTGGTTTTCGATCAAGCTCTCTTTTCTTACCAAACCTGTGAGTAACACGACCCACAAAATTGTAAGTCTTATCAAATATAGGTGAAATTGATTTTAACAATTCACTTCACTCATTATAAATATTATTAGTCTCTTTTTAATTATAATTCAATAATCTAACATATTTTCTTCTAATAAAAGACATAATTTTAAAAAAAAAAACTCAAAAATTTTAAATTGGTAGATTAACCTACAAAACACACAAGCCGATTTTTTAAAAGCTCAATAGGCACGACTCACTAAGGGTCTGCAAGACCTTGAATCTTGCTCTGTAATGGAGTTGATCAGGCCTACAAGACCTATCAAATTGACGAGTCTAGATACAACCCAACACAAAGACATAATAGGTCAAACCAATACGAGTATGTCATAGCATGATATGACCTACCATCATGTTTATTTATGACTCGCAAGTTGTTCAACAACAAACTTTCTATTTATTATTTCTAATAGTTCTTAAAAGAAGAATTTAATATGAAATCATAAAATAATTTAACTAAAACAATAGAAAGTAACTTGATTGGCTTTTTATTATAAAGGTGGTGCAGTGGCTTTGACTGTCTGAAGTGGTCCACCAGGATCCTTCTGGGGCCAAACTTGAGAGAAGTCATTGTGTTTTTTATTTGTGATGACGCCTTCTGATGCCGGTTTTGACTAAACCAGGCTTTGTAATTTGGCTTCACTTTCGTCATATTCAAATTGTGCTGCATAGAGTGTGGAAACGTGCGTCTATTAAATGGATCCATTCTCCATTTTCCTTCAACATGATTCTCAAGTTAAAGTGGACGATTATATATTTACTGGGTTTTATTAAATTGATTAATATTTGTCTATGATCAGAAAAAATTTTCTAACAAAAAATGAGTCAAGAATATTTAGAAGAAAGAAACACTTGTGAAATATCCAGGAAAATAATAAGAAGCTTATAGGAAATATACATCCTTCTTGACAAAGTTTAAACCCATTTGAACGTAGAATTTGAAGATTGAGAAGTACACGTTTCTTGTGAAATCAAAGTCCATTTTTACACTTAACTACTAATAATTCAGCTGCATGCGGTGACCATTTTAGTTGTTCAAGCTTAATTCCCGGTAAAGATTCAGCATAAATTGATTCAAACAATTTTTATTGCTTTTATTTCTTGCAATGTGAATCATTGCCCATAAAATACGAGATTCAATATTAAATAACGATGAACATGTTACCCAACTTAGAATTTAAACCTAACAACCCTTTTACCACGGCCTAGTCTAGACTACGAAATTAAATATTAATTGCAGAGTTAGAAATTCAAAATAGCAAGAAGAATGGAGACCAAGCTAGTCAAATAATCGTAGATTTTAAGAATATTATGAGTTGATAATTTCATTATTATATTCCAAAGAATCCATGAAATTACTAGTGCAATTGCAGAACTCCAAGGTCTGACGTGGTACAACGTCGATATTATAATATTTGCAAATTTGTGTGATTTGCTGGTCTGCCTAAGTAAGTAGGAGAGCTCAGTCTAATTAGGCAACGTATGAAAACGAAATTATTTTATTATACTTGAAATATTGTTCATGAAAGAAAGGGCTTCAGAAAATATAAGGTCGGTAGCATTATTTTGTTTGTTTTAGGGTGTTACTCCAATAATTGTGCCGCTGGCCGGCGGCGGCGGCTTCAACGATCAATACAGTTCTCCTGGGACATCGACTTTTCTAGTGATTTAGTGCGCATGCGCTGGCAGGCTAAATGAATCTGAATATGAGTCTAAATTATATTATGAGGACCTCCTACATACAACGTAGCAGTCTGGGAACGAAAGAATTATGATAAAAAAGCACCTACCCCATTAGCTTTAAGTACAAATTAATCTTTTCGATAATTGATATTGGTCATAGATTTATAGTTTGGTGCACTTGGAAACACTCTAACTTTCCCCTTGGAAATAGCAATAATGCTTTGATTATTTCAGAATCCACGTCTTATCATTAGTGTAGATGTTTAAGTATATATTTCCCCTTGATGTTTTGTATAATAGTTTTCAACCCAAAAAATCAAGTGAAAATTCACCACACACTTGTGTGCAAGTTATGCAGACGACTGTGTAAAATGCAATGTTTTGATTTTAACAAAAATTTAGAAGATCACACAAGCAATGCATTGTCATCCACACAGGCATGTACAAGAAAACTATGCGACTGTGGGCCATATACAAGAGATATACACAAACATGCAACCCATGCATGCATAGTCGTGTCATGAAGACAGTTGAGAACTTCACACTTTTTTTGTGAAGGAAAGGTCTTAAAACCTCCAAAAATTTGGAAAATCGATATTGAAACGACACACAATAGTGTAAATGTCTATGTTATTCCAACACACCTCTATCATATATGACAATGTGCAACAGAGTTGTCATCAACCAAATCATATATACAAAACGAACAACTCATTAAACGAAGCCTCCAAAGGCAAAACTCAACAACTTAACACCCACTTTACATTGTCATAGTGATAAGCCATACATGTGCCAACATGCATGATCAATAACATTTATATTTTCAAGAATAATGATATCGAATCATATACATCTATATACAATCAATCATACATTCAACAAGACATACAAATATATTTTTGTACATTTTATAAATAATGGCTTTGATACCACTTGTTGGGGTGAGATGAGTAACTGAAAAGGTGATCATGCAACAGAATATGTATTTCAAAGCAAATAGTATTAAATCATCTTGTATAGGACTTTGTTCTAAAAATATATACAAAACATAACATATTTAACCATAAGGTGCTTCAAAACTTGTACCTGCAAAGACGATCTTATTAGTCTTTACGTGGCAATAAGATAATTGAACTAAGTCTGTTGTATAACCTTCCTAGGATGGCACTTACTATGTCCACATGAAGTACAAAATATCAGAGGTCCAATTTTACATCCTAAGTGCTAACACGATAAGTGACCAAATGGGAAATAAAAAGAGAAGGCAGAGAAAACAAAGAAGAGATAGAAAGATCTCTCTCAATTTCTTGAAACCTATTCTAAATGACAAACAAAAGTTTCCTTTTATACTAGGGTACAAATAATGTGTATGCAAATGCACAATCGTGCATCATGATTTTGCTTAACACACAAAGGCATGCACTAACAAGCATGGTCATGTGTCTTACACAAGTCATGATTACAAAACAGATATTTATCTCATAACCTACTAGACAATTGTCTATTCATTGCCTCAAACACACACAATTGTATATTGGTAAGTCAATTCAAACTGATTAGGTTAAACTCTGGTCTGATAATTACACCAACCTAAGAGACACATAATCGTGCATTAGACCAAAATCATAATTTGAGTTTCAACTCCATTCGAATGGATTTAATAAGTCCTTTATTACTTTATTCACACATTGCCCACTAAAATCAACAAATCAAATGCCTTTGGAGCTCTATTAACCCTTATATATATATGCGGCTCATAAGTTTTCTACTAATCTAATAGCATTTAAATTCAAACAAAACCCAGACACAAACTATAAGTGGTCTTCTTTAACAAGACATCACGTCTATCCATTCAAAAAACTGTCACAAACAACCTTAATGATGAACAATCAAGCAATTGATATATAACTCAAGTCTCTTTCATCATAATATATTTCTTGAGGTTGAGATATAAAAAATGTGTCTATCTTAGTTTTTTTCTCTGCATAATCTAATATTGATCCAAACCAAATGACATTGATTAGGCAACCTTATCCTACTATAGCCACAGATTTGTCATCATGGATACTAATCAGTGAGTTTATATGAGATAATACTCTCATACTCAAGAATAATGAATTCTTTGTTAATCTACCATAGCCCATGTATAAACTCAATACAACCATACACCATCTTTATGGTAACTCTTTTGATGATGACACATTAGATGATATCAAACTATACCAATCTTTACACAAAGTAGTCTTGTGACCTCAACTCAAAAGATCATATGTACTTATCAAATTAAAAGGATGTTTTCATAAATATAAAAGTCACTTTCTATATGAAATTCTCTTATCGAATTAGTCTAGTGAAACATGTCTAGTACACAATATACACTCATATGTTACACTAAGTTACAAGTAATAACTTCAACACCTAAAATTGTTGTCACATTTTGGTACGACCGTTTAATATTATGACAATCTTATCATTATTACCAATGTCCTAGATCTATATAAAGTCAAGTCTACAAACAGTTTCTAGAATAGTTACTTTAATAAGTACATAGAAATAGCATGATCGAGGTTCATCTGATTTCCTTAGTTTTACCACTCTAATGGTATATTGTTTCTACAGTCATATTTATAAAGCATATACAGAATTGAGTAACCAATAAAATTGTCTTTTATTTATTACCAAATAATTATAAATGTAAAATAACTTAATTGTCTAAATGACACTTACCTAACAACACGATCATGCATAAAAGTCGTTAACAACTGTGTAAGAGGAGTGCACACCCGTATTTTGAGGATAAGTTTTTAATAACATCCCTTTGTTAGTTTTAGTGCATGATTTTTGTAGGATGACGCCACACATGGTGGTATAGGTATGATACACACTCATCCATGACGTTATTTTTTGAAAATATAAGTTTCAGTTGTGTGAAGTATGTGGGATTGCTTTTCATTTTCTACCTAACACTAACACACACATTTGAATCATGAGGGCAAGTAGAGAGATATAGAGAAATCACCTAGTGCATTTAATATGGATTTTTTGCAAGCACGATGCATTTAACTTGTTATTTGCTTGATGGTTTTTCCCCCTAATTTGTAATAGTGTAGCTAAATCCAATGTGTTATGTTTAGTATTGTTGATGTCTTAATATGTTAGTTTACAAATTTAATAGCTAACTTTTGTTAACAGTAAAGCATTTAAACCTTTAAACATTTATTGATGACAAGTGAATAACTAGGATATTAACTACAATATCATACATATGTTCTAATATAAACAAAAAATTATGTATGAATCATATGAACAAAAGATTCAATCAAATAAATGATTACAATATACAGACGTATATATAAAACATAAAAATTTACATGCTAAGTATACAAAATGAATTTCTATAATCTATACATGGTCATGGAACAAACAAATGGTCAATGTAATCTTTATGATCTTTGAGTTGTCTAATTTTAATGGACTCTGTTAGTAGTCGACTATTAACGTAGTTGTCAAGGCTATCAACTACTTACATATCCAATCCTACAAACCCAATGTTTGTTGCCATAGTTAGTTGGAATATACACCGGCAAACACATAGACAATGTCATATAATTTTTATTCACTATAATTTTCAATAGATTAATGTAAAACCATATGAGAATATGTTAAGTATAATATCTTACATTTTCAACGCAAAGGCCCTTGGATATTTTTAGTGGAGTATGCAGTCTAATTACGTCTAAAGAATATGTTTATAAGGTAAATCGAGAGTCATTGTGGGGCGTAGCTTTGCAATCAAGGGTCAAAATGGGCCATCCTTATGAGGGCAAAGCCCTTAGACAAAAACTTAATAAGGGATTAGTGTAATTAAGTTATCTTACATACATGCATACATATATATATATATATATATATATATATATATATATATATATATTAATTGCACAGTCAAACATGCTTGAGAAAATGAAAAAAAAAAATTAAAATTAAAAATAAGTTCATTAAATTCTAGCCAAAATCATAAAACCTTGAAGAGGAGATATCATTAAAACAGGAAAACCTCTAAAATTCTCTCTATTATCAATTAACCTTGGGTCATGGTGCCATATATATATATATATATATATATAGAGAGAGAGAGAGAGAGAGAGAGAGAGAGAGAGAGAGCCTACCACCGGCTAAGTACTTGTGAAAAGTATTAATTAATTTCTCAACCAAAGGACTTATTCCCACTCGAGGTTTCAATCAGAGATAAATTTTCGTCCCTTAACTTTTAAGAACTTAAATATTTATTTTGTGATTAACTTTTATCCAATTTTATTAACTTTTTTTATAATATAACTAAAATATTGTTATTAAAAAATTAAAAATTACAACAAAAATATATAACAATATTTAAATATAAAAACTTTAAAAATATATTTAAAATTTAAAAAACTAATAAGGCAACCACCATCGATAATGAAATCAGATAACCAAAAATGATCATTTGATTCTAAGAACAACCAGTAAAGACAACCAAATATAATCGTCTTTTATTTTAGCAAAGGTTATCAGATGTGGCCACATTTGCCAACCATGGTCAGAAATGGCCAATGAGACTAAGATTAAGCATTTTTAACCATTTACAATCATGTTTGCTAGTGGAAACAGTTAAATTTAATCGTCTCCTCCATCAAATGAGACAACCAAAACCAAGTAGTTGTTTTTTACCATTTGGTTCCATTATCGATAACCTTTGGCACCGATAGTGATGACTGCTTTTAATTTTTTAATATTTTTTATATTTTAATATATTTTAAAATTTTGTATTTTTAATTCTTAAATAATATTTTATATTTTTATTATTTTTTATAAAATTTATTTTATTATTTTTAAAATTTTATTAAAATGACAAAAAAATCTCTTAAATATCAAAATTTCATTATTAATCATTAAATTCAATATATAGTCGTTTGAGTTTTCAAGAATTAAATAGTAAAACTTTGTTTTCGAGTGAAACCTTGGGTGGGAATATATCCTCCAGTCTTAACATCTCTATAAAAAACCTATCAGTTGGCATGATTACACCGTAATCTTTTCTAAATCAAATTTTTATCAATATTGAAGCAATTTTCCTAAGAACAACATTCAGCCATGGGAACTTTGAAAATTTGTAGCCTAAACATGAAAGACAACTCTAAATAATAAACATTCAAAAACTCCAAAAGATACTGATTTAACACTTTGTACTAAGCCCTTGACCCGCTTACGAGAAGTTTTAGTTCGAAAATTCATAAATTTTGACTGGAATTTCACTTTCGTCCTTCAATTCACAGGTTGAATATGATTGTATATAAAGCCGAAATCGTCCAACCTTATCTTAATGACTCCACCTGTTAGTCCTGAATAGTGGCTAAAATTGTATAAAATGGTTAATTTTATTCGTCCATTAATTCTCTTTTATTGATTCTGACTAATTAAAATCAATTGAAGGGAAAACACATACTTTGAATGTTGTCCTGATCCACGTGTCAATAAACTTTGTTGTGATTCTCCATGGTTAGCACCAAAGAGTAGGGGTAGATACGGATCAAGTTAACTTATTTTCGAAATTTGATTTAACTCAATTTGAGTCAATTCAAATTTATTTAATTTAAATTTAAATCGAATTTGAATTAAAATATTCATAAAAATAAACCAAACACAAGCTCGAAATAGTTCAATCAATTTAGTTCAGTTTGCGTTTAGATTAAATTTATGACTCGGATTTATAACTCAAATTTGATTGAGTTTAGTTTGAATTTAAAACTTATATTTGTTGTTCGAAATTGATTTAAATTTATAGTTCAAACCTACAGTTTGGATTTACAACTCAAATTTGTGACTCAGGTTCTCAACTCATTTACAAAATAATATCATTTTGTCAACCAATTATGTACTTAATCACGAATTCAAACTATAAATTTGAGTCATGAATTCAAACTGTAATTTGAGTCACGAATCTGAATCACAAATACAAGTCTGATTATTTTTTATTTAAATCAAACTTAAATCAAAAGATATTTAAACTCGATCTAATTCGTATCCACCTTTAGATAAGATGAGGTATGAAGCCATTTCACCACTCGGCATCACAAATTCCCCACTAAAATAGACAACGAAAGAAGATTAAAATTGAGGGCCCATGTTTCTCTTTGTCCATTAGGCGGCCCATACATTTAACCTTAACATTGAGGGGAGAAACGGGAGAAACATATATATATATATAAAAGCCACCCCATTAACAAAATATTTAAACTTGTTTGAGTAAACCACCTTTGCTGAGGGTAGGGTTTAAACAAGTATCGCCATTCTCTAAAGCTACATTACACCAGTGCTCTTGACGAATTGCTGGCCTTCCTTCTCATCATCAGTACCTAATGTAATGCTTGCAATTTTTTTTTTAACTTTTGAGTAGGAATACTCTTAAATCTCATAGTAAAGTTCATAGTTTTGAGTTTGAATTCAATTCAATTAATTACCAAAAATTCAATTCAAATTTTTTTTTATTTTATATTGCCCCATTGGGCACTATTCGTTCCTTTCAATGGTGCTTCTCTATGGGATGGATTTAATCCAGCCCAGGTCTGACTCAAAAGTTGATTTTGAGTCGAAAAAATTTTAACTCAAGATCGACATCTTGTCGACAATTCATTTTTTATATTGATTTTTTTTTTATTCAGACAATTTTTTTATTACATCTAAGTAAACATGCCTTAGAAGTAAGTAGTATTTTGACATCATCCATGTTTCTCACATCTTAATATGTATGGAACTATTAGGGTGTGTAGTTTGGATAAAAATGAAATTTAAAACTTTAAATTTTATCCCACATATGAGTATTATTTGCAAACTAAAATTTTGTTTTCGGGAATGTTTTCAGTTATAATAAGTACTAATTTAAGGAACAATAAAAATGTGTCAATTTGTGATTAAGTGGTTTTGATTAAAGAATAAAACAGCACCTAATCAAATTAGAATTATCATTAATATTCAAATTACTACTTAATATTAATGCACATAACATTACTCATTTAGTATTTTACAACAACGTTAAATTACATTTTGCAAGTTTTATCTCGAGAAATATCCCATATATTACTATTATCTTTTAACTTTTAATAAATTATATGTTATTGATGAGATTTCTCGTTACCAATTTATGTATGCAATTTAGAACTTTATGCATGTTAAGTTATGATAACAATAATGGAGATCCATTAAAACACTGGTGTTTGTTATAATGGAATATGAATAAGATAAGATAATAATAAGCAAAAGAGGCCAAAGGTTTTTAATGTGGTTCAATAAGATGATTGGAAACTTGAAAGAGAAAATAAGATTTTTTATTTCTCTCAATTTCTTACAACCAGCATATACAAAGAATTTATAATACAATTGAGCTAGAAAGTAAATAAGGAAGAAAATAAGAAGACTAATTAGCTCTAAACTAGGTAATAAAAGATATACAATAATTATATACAATAATTATACAATCTCTAATCTAGGAAAGGAAGAGAATTTTAAGGGAATAATACTAACTTTGGTATCAGAGCAAATAACCATAAATGGAAAAGGACTTTTATTTAATCTTAATGGAAATGAAGTTCGATGACTTTTTGCAAGTTCACACACATCACAACAGAAACTAGAAAGATCAACATGTTCAAACAAACTAGGGAATAATCTTTTAAGATAGCCAAAATATGGATGCCCCAACCTTCGATGCTAGAGCCAAATTTCAGATTCATTCTTCTTTTTAACGTCTTCCACTACCAAAACTTCATGCAACTTGTTAGAACTTTTCGATGTCAAGTCCAAATAGTATAAATTTCCTCGCCTAACACCACAACCAATCGTCTGCTTTGTTTGGATGTCCTTAAAAATACAAGAGTCAGGCCAAAAAATTACAATACAAGATAATGCTTTAGTTATTTGAGAAACAGATAAGAGATTATAATCCAAAGATGGAACAACCAACACAGAATCAAGGTTTAAAGTATTAGTGAGTGATAAAGAACCTTCCCCAATAATTGAGGATTCATGACCATCAGCAGTAAAAATATTTTTTTGTGAAGAGGTTCTAAGATTGGTAACCTGTCTTGAATCAAACGTCATATGATCAGTAGCACCAGAATCAATTATCCATGCATTATTAAAAACAGGTGCAGAAACATTTAAGGCCTTACCACAAGTGTCAGTAGTTGTAATCAACGTTGAACCTTCTTTAATAGTATTATCATTAGTTCCAGTAACAGCAGTGACTGAATTCTTGGAATTCTTTCTTCGAGATGCTCTACTATGATCCCACCATTCTGGATATCCCACAAGTTCATAGCAGTGCTCCTTTGTATGTCCAGTCTGATCGCAATGTGTACACTTGTATTTAGATTTTTCAGTACCTTTGGTAGTCTTTGGTTGATTTCGAGTCATCATTACTGTAGCCTCAGTGTTTCCAATCTCCACATTCAATGTCATACGACGTACTGCTTCTCGTCGAATTAATGAATAACATTCTTCCAAACCTGGAACCGGTTCTTTACGTAAAATTTCCCCACGAACTTGTTCAAAATCGTTGTCCAAGCCCGCAAGAAATATATGCACTCGTAATCGTTCAATGGACTTTTGATAAGCTGTTACATCATCAGGATCTTTCATGACCACTTTATCTCTATGGTCTAATTCTCGAAAAATCTCAACTAGTTCTCCATAGTATTCAGAGAAAGACTTCTCATTCTGTTTGGCTGTGAAAGCCTTTTGGTTCAATGAAAATACTTGTAATTCATCACTTCCATCATAAAAAGCTTTTGATAATGCACTCCATATCTCATAAGCAGTAGGTAGACGTAAATACCTTTTCATGATTTCAGGTTTCATGGACATCAATAACCATCGTTTCACCTTTTGATTTTCAGCATACTATTTTTCATATCCATCGTCGGATTCAACCGGCTGTTTCATCTTGTCACGAATGTAAGAGAGTTTTTCTCTTTCAGCAATATACATCTTTATTAGTTGAGACCAAACATCATAGTTTGATTCAGTAAGAATTATTCCTGCATTAAAAACACCTTCAGATTGCACAATTACAGGAATTGATTTAATTCCAGATGATTCAACACCTTTTTCACTCATTTTATTTGTTTCAGGATTCAAAGGGGTTGGCTCTGATACCAACTTGAAAGAGAAAATAAGATTTTTTATTTCTCTCAATTTCTTACAACCAGCATATACAAAGAATTTATAATACAATTGAGCTAGAAACTAGAAGTAAATAAGGAAGAAAATAAGAAGACTAATTAGCTCTAAACTAGGTAATAAAAGATATACAATAATTATATACAATAATTATACAATCTCTAATCTAGGAAAGGAAGAGAATTTTAAGGAAATAAAATCTCAACATGGAATACCTATATTCATGAAGTAGCTATTAACTTATTGTAACACCTACAAGCATGTCTTAAAGGGATTGTAGTTATTTTTCATTATTTAAGTTTATTAATTTTTTTTATCAAGTGTTATTGAACAATCCTTCATAAAAAAAAAAAAAAAAATCGGTCATTCTATATTTAAGAATTGTTTAAAAAGAGATGAATGATCGCTCAAGGACAAGAAAGTAATTATAATTGTTGGAACGTTCATTCCAATTAGAGGAACGTTCTTCTAATTGGAATGAACGTTTGTTCTTGAGTGAAAGTTATTAAAAGATTATGGTTCCGAACAAAAGAAAATCACATTTTAAGTGAGACAGATGTAAGAGACGCTCGTTCAAAATGGTCAACACACTCATTTTTTATGGTTAATTATTAAAATCTATATAAAAGAGCTCAACTTTAGATAACAAAATTTCACATTTTTAATACAATCTTCTAGAGATAAATCTAGAGAGATGCAGATTTCAATTCATGCTAATTTAAGGATCAAATGTTAACATCCAAAGCTAGAAGATTAGCATTCTTCATAGGAGAAGAAGTAGGCAGTTATCATCTCTCTTCAATTGGAAGTTCAATTTATAAAGCATGTTGTTTAATACATACAAATGAGAAAATTGTGTTTATCATAATAATACGTTTATATAACGGTTTTGGTATGAAGTTTAACATGATAGATGTGAGTTTATTGTAAGATAACGGTGAATCTAGATTTTGTATACTAAGATATGTTAAGAATGTTGAATTGAGTTAAATGAGCATGCAATTGAGATTATCAGATGATATATTGGCCTAGGTACCTTAGAGACCTATTTGTATGTGTTAGGCTATAGAAATAGCAATTGGAAAATACAAAATTTGAATTACAAACTCATTAAAACGCTTGTTTATTATTGGTAAGTTACTATTCTATCTCTAAAGGAAGAAGAAATCAATAATCATTCATAGAAGATAAATAGTCGTTAGTAAACGAAGTAGTGAATGTTCATTATATGGGTAGTAACATATGTTCAAACTACAAGAATGATGTATAAACGTTCATAAACCATAAACAACCATTCATGAAGCTATTTTATATGATGTGGAAAATTTTATATGTAAACTAAGGCATATAATCGATAAGTAGCATTTCTGTGTACTAAGGCATATGAATGTGAAGTAGCCTTAATATGTGTGAACTTAGGCAAATAGACATGTAGAAGCCTTTAGTCTTGTGAACTAAGGTACACATTAAGAAAAAGATAGCCATAAGAGCTATGTAAAGAAATTGCAAATTTTATGAGATGTTGTAATGATGATAAAGTCGTAAGCTATGTGAAATACAACTAAGCTTATGAGTAGTAGGTCATGAAACACTTGCAAGTATGTATCAAGGGTATTATAGTCATTTTCTAGTCATTAGATGTGATCAAGGGTTGGAATCGATTTAGAAGATAGTTAAAGTATGAGTTTTTAGACATGTGTATTGTATAAGGTAGAAGTATGCTTGTATAGAAGTATGCCACTTCAGATGAATAACAAAGCTAGGAAAAATGGTTTTAGACTTAATGTATGTTTATGCGTCTTGAGGATGTACGCATGTACATGGAGTTTAATCTAAACTCTATATAAAAGGGTGTGTTATCAGTTTTGCCAAAAATCCTTATAACACATTTGATTCCCAAGTCCTCCAAGAACGTTCAAAGAGTCTTTTAAGCCTTTCATCACATAATTATGTTGATCGAAGTGAAAAAAATTCCATGATAAAGTAGGCCAAGCAATCAACTTAAATAGGAATTTCTACCCCTAATTATGTAATAACTAATTCGGTTTTGATTAAATATGATCTAAATTAATTTATATTGTAATGAATGAATTATATATGATGATTTTTGTGATCTTACCATGTTATTGAAGGCTAATTTTGGATAAAGATTGAGTTATGTATAATTAATTGTGTTCAAGATTGATAAAGATGAGGTTCAAAATTATGATTTGATGATCTTAATGAGTTTGGTAGATCTTTGATGATTATAAGCAAATAATAGTATGTTATTAAGCATCTTGGATTGAGAAAGTACTTAAAAGCAAATGAAGTTGGCTAGAATTTCATGTCTAGCACACTTGTGACTTGAAGAAAGACATGGTCATGATAGGCGATGAATCATTGCACATGGTCATACATGCAATATGTGTATACCTGTACATGCCTATGAGTCAAGAATTGTGTATTAAGAATTATGTAACTCAAATCTTGCATAAAGGACACATATGAATTTTGATGTCATGTGAGAAGATAAGGCTACAATGTATGACTATACAAGAAAGGATCACAATTGTATATCAAGTTAAAGGAAAAGAAGAAACAATAATCGTACAAGGGTCCAGTGAATGCCCATACACATTGAGTTCATGATAGTACGTTAGAACTATCTTACAAATTAAGTCTTTTAGTCAAATAGGCTCACGTATAACTAAGTTTAATAGTATATAAGGGCAAAATAATTAGTAAAGGTGAAACATCGTTCATGCACAATACATTAGAGAATATCATAACATATGTTACATGATATGAGTTTTATTACATGTTTTTATTGCCATGGATGTACAATTTCAATAAGAGCTTTTTGACACCTGAATTTATTAGTAGCCTACAGATACATGTGGGACTTGTTTCCATAGATACATATTGGGACTAGTTTATCCTTAGTTGGGTGGAAAAATGGTTCCATAGTATTTTTCAAATCACCTAGAAAACATGTTTTTCTAATCAGTTTTTCTATATATTTTCATTAGGGTAGAAACAAAGGGACATTTATGAGATTCTTTTTACACACACCAAGAGTAAGATAAGCGTGAGTCATAGTCCAACATATATGTGCAGAGAAAGGGGAATGTATAGTTCACAACTCATGAAGCCAAGGTGTTAATTCATTGTGTCTTACTCATCTCATCATTACAGTATAATAGATTTTCATATACCTATTTTTCACCACTTACAGATATAGTTTCCAAATACATGTGTATGTGTATAGTCATCTTAATAGAATTACAACTCATCCTTGATAATAGATTTAGTTGTAGTTATTAGTCATCTTGTTATTTTAATGATGGAGAAAATGAATAATTAAAGTGGGAAAGTTAAGTTAAATTGTAAAGGCATGGTTATTTTTGTTTACTAAGTGTTGTCACTCATCCATTTCCCTTTATTTTGTAGGTGGTCAGGGTCAGTGAGTTGGGGTGGTTACACATGTTGTCTAGTAGATCAATATGGAGGGAGACTCAAAGGGCATGGACTTATTATATGTTTTACGAACTATGTTTTATACACATTTATTGGGATTTAGTGTATGGTTTTTTTTTTTCTTCTGAGTTATGATTTTGTTAAATTGTTTTATTATTGTAGGAGTTAATAGCCTGAAACCATTTTCAGGCATTTATACCTTCTAAGTCATCTTGGTTATTTGGGATTTAGCATGTATAATATGTTTCATAAAATAATAATATTTAATATACATAATGTTTTCAATATGTATATTCAATATTTTTAGTATATTTATATTTTATGTTTCTGCATAGCACATGTTTTCAACAGATAAATATAGGTGAGATTTGTGCTCTCTCTCTCTATATATATATATATATGAAAGATTGTTGGTATAATAATAAAATTAGTGATAATAGTAGTAAATAATAATATATAACAGAAACTCCTATAATATTTGATATAGACATTTGGAGTGTTGAGTACTAAGTGAGAATCTATTATATGTAAACATTGAGAATGTCGACATCTATGTAAATATAATAGATATCAATAACGTCAAGTTTGAGGGTCATAGATAAATAACATTTGGGATGTGGAGCTTGAAATCAGGTAAGAATTTGGAATGTTTAGTAATACCCAAATCAAACATTTATGGATGTTAAGGTGTATATTAAGATGAACACCTTAATTATGTGTTTCACTGGTGAGATGGTAAGGGTACCAATTAGGTCATCTACATATTTGATGTTTTTCACACTCACATGTTCATCTTTTGTTTTACATGTAGAAGATACAATGAAGCAAGCAAAAATGGTAACACTCAGCAAAGTAAATTATGTGGTTAGGACTACGCATTTATATCATTATATTTTATTTATTAATGTATTGTACTAACATAATAAATGCACATTTTGAATATAGAGTTTATGATTTGTGTATGTATGGATTCAGACATCTTTTTACACATTATTCAATAAATGATATTACATGTGTTTTGCATTGTTTTAATTAATGTATTTTTTAATTATTTTGAAAAATCAACATATCACTTTAGGTACGCTTTCTCACTATAGGTATGTATAAGAGATAGGGTGTTACATACTCTCATTGATGATAAAAGTGAGTAAAATTTGGATGTGATATAAATGTTTCCACAAAGGTTCTCCTCTCAAAGATAGCAAGACGGGCATTACCAAAGTAGCATATTTATCTATTGGATGACGTTAGAAGAGTCGATCTTGACTTTGTTTAAAAAACATCATCTACCAACATTGATTATTTGTGTTATTTTTGACTCAGTCTGTAATATCTACCCATATCCCATGATGGATAGAGTATTTTTCAATCCCTAATCTTAAGGATTGGCCTTTAGTGAAGATGGTTTTGGACATATCTCTTTGTAAAACTATTCTAAAGAATACCATTTAACACACGTAAAACATGTGCTTATGAGAAAGAGTGTGAGCATATTAAAATGGGCTGAGTCTATGACCCTACTACCTTCAGAAATTTGAGGATCAAAAGCTACATATGAAATCACGTGGGCCTTCAGAATATGCTATGTTTCAATGAATCCACTCCTCTACCTTACCTAACACCTTAAATTCTCTATTACTTGTTACTCAAATGTCATTTTCTAATAATCATACATTACATTGCAAATCAAACCATATTTTGCTTCTACTGTAACAAAAGTCCTCCACCTAACACTTCACCTATAATAAACCACGTGATTATCATACTTTGACTTCATCCGACGGTTCTACATGAATCTTTTTTCACCTTCGTTTGTACAAATTATTAAGATAAAGCAAAGGTAAACGTAATGCAGTAAGAATCTTGACAGACCCATTAAGTGTTCCCACGTGTAGTACAGTCACCGAACAGTCACGTTTTTCGTTTTCCTTGACATTTTTGTCTCGCTCCTCGTTCTCTGTAGTGGTCAGTCTGAAAGCAAGACATTACGAGATCCATTCTTAACCTTACACGTGTCACTTCAAAAATCATCAATTGGGTATAAGTTTTTTGGATCAAAAAGCATCTTAACTCTCGATTCTTGGCATCTCTAATCAGATCCTACTCTCCACTTGCTCCATCCAACGACCCAGAATCTCCCTCCTTTCTCCATATATTTTTCTCCTTTCACTGGCCATAATTCGTACTTCCGCAGACAAAAAAATCATGAATATGTTGGACTCTCCTCTTGAAGCTCTAGCCTTTAATTACATCAGCTTTGGGATTTTCACGGCAGTGAACAGTCTCTGGACGTGGGTTGCCGTCATAACCGCGGCCGTAAGCTTCTGGAGGCTCAAAACGCAAGTGAAACCGGCGCTGCAACCTAGTAATGATCGCGGGTGTCAACCGGTTCCTGAAACCTCACCGGAAAAGCCATGCGCAGGCGTTGAAGCAGCAAATTCAGGTACGGCCACTGCCAGTTCTTCAGTTTGCGACGCTAAAGATGTGGAGGGGGTGAGGAAAGGAAAATTTACTTTGTATTATTGCGAGGAAGAGAAGGAAGTAGAGGCAAAAACAAGGGAAGTTAAAGTGTTGGAGGAGGATTTCAATTTCAAGGGCGGTGACTGGTGGGCGGGACTGATGAGAGTGAGAAGAAG
>JAJEJH010001507.1:0-13735 GCA_026122585.1 Anacardium occidentale | reverse complement strand
CACTAATGAACTCGGTGGCCGCCTCTGATAAAACCTGATGACTAAAAATGATCACCTGATTTCATTCTGACGAAGGTAGTTAAATCTGATCACATTCGCTAAATATGGAAATCAAATATGGCTTCCCTTAAAACTAGGTGGTCCTTTTTTACCACCTAATTTCATTAGTGGCAGCCATTACTGACGACATCTGCAGCGATAACTGGTTTTAATTTTTTTAAATTTTAATATTTTAAAATATTTTTTAAATTTTAAATAATATTTTATATTTATTTAAATTTTATTTTATTATTTTATAAATTTTTAATGTTAAAATGATAAAAATGCTTTTGACGGCCAAAAATTTAATTGTTGGTCTATTAGATTTAACTGTTAACTACATCAAGGGTGAGATTTAGGTTTTATAAACTTAGGAGGTGGGAAGTTAATAGGATCAAAGTATGGGTGGGAATAAGTTTTTTCGCCTTATTTTAAGACGAAGCACATTGCAGATCAGACAGCAGGGGTACGCCAGCCAGCTAAAAAATAAAAGCACTTAAAAAACATGAAAAAGTCGAAATTAGTGGTGCCTACAGTTGCAGCCTCCAGGAATGCAATCCAACACGCCACGTGGAACAACAGTATAGAAAATCCAAAGCTCAGTTTTTTCAATTTAGGCCATTTTCTTCACACTACTCAACAACCACCACACCAGCCGTGCTTGCACTTGATAATTCCAAACAAATTCTGACCATATAAGTCAATTTATAAAGTATCGCTTTCTCCTTGATTGATCTTTATAATAACTAGCCAAAAGGATCACGAAAAAGCTCCACCACTCTGGCCTTCTTTGCTTGCCGATGCAGCCACTTGTTCGTCGCTGAGGAGACACACACAACTTACAACCAAAAAGGAGCTTCTTCTAACTGACTGATCATCGTTTACGCGACTGCACAGTGAGGTACATCTGGTTCTTTTATTATCTGTGATCTTTTGCGTTGGTTGCTTGCTTTGATCTCTTTGTTTGACTGGTAAGATCTCCTGTTTTTCGCATTAAATGTTCTCAAATGGAATGTCACTTCGGATTTGGAGTTGATGATGGTGCTTAATGTTTCTAGTTCTGGACTTAATTTTTTGGAAATCTGAGCCTTCTCTCTTCAGATCTCTCTTCTTCTTTTACAACTTCACTCAGAATTAGAAACCACAACCAAAAAAAAAAAAAAAAAGCTGGAAATCGGATCAAGATTTCGTGTTTTTTTTGTTTTAGTTTTTTTATTTTTTTTTAAATTTTCAGTCATAACGATTTCAGGAAGAACTGGGAAATAGGGTTGAATTCTGTCGTACGAAGAAAAGGATCCAAATTGTTTTTGAATTCAACATAATGATTACGAATTTCATATTTTGTGAATAATTGTTATTCAAATACATGAAAAATAAAAAAAAATCACCACAAAAACGGAATTGCGTATGGGTGTAAAATTAATACAATACAAAATAATTTTTTTATTTATTTAGACTGAATTTGTAAAAACCCATGTGAATATGTGATTGAACTTCAACGAAAAAGTATATTAATCACTTAAAAGATTTGCACAAAATGAATAACATCTTATAGAAAACGTTTAAAAAAATTTAATTGTGGATTATGTATCATTAAAAATAATATAATAATGTTACTTAACTTAAACACTTCTTTATAATAATTGCGACAAATAGGAGGAAGGAAAATCAAAACGCGTGTTTGCTGACATGGTTACAACTATTAAAATACTCTGCTGCAATAATTATGTGGGACTAACATACCAATTTTCCACAAGAAAAGGACGAAAGATAACATAATATAAGACTTCTGAGTGTTCTTACTTTATAAACCTATTTTTACTAATAAAAGTTAAATAATATCATTCAACATCGTTAGGTTAATTTGTATTTAAATTAATTTAAATTAAATTTAACAAGTTTTTCTTAAACTAACTTTGAATATGATTATAATTAAAACAATATTGTATTAAAAAATATTAATAAAAATAATATTATTTTAATTATTTTGAGTGAAAGTTGTTCTAATCTTTTAAGCTTGTTGAATGCGAGATGACAATTGAACTTGTAGGATGTAACCTTGTTTATACTGATAAATTAAATAAATAATACAAGTTGTCAAATTGGTAGGTCAATGTATTCCACTTTGGTACCAAAGTGCAATTATAACATTTATAGTTAAAAACTATATAATAACATTAAATAAAGGAAACTCGTTTTGGTCAATAACATGAGATGCACTATCTCACGACCACTTGGTGAAAAGGCTAAAGGACTTATTCCCACCCATAGTTTGAGACGGGGATAAATTCCACCCACTAACTTTTAAAAGCCCAGATTCTCATTGTTCATCTAATTTCTATCCAATTTCATTAACTCATTGTATGAAATGACAAAAATACATTTACTAATAAAAATTTATAATTAAAATATAAAATAATATTTAAATATATATATATATATTAAAATTATAAAAAATTTAAAAAAATTTTAAAAAATATTTAAATTTTAAAAAATAAAAACCAGTCGCCGCCGTCGTGCCTGTAGCAACCCCCGCCCTAGGTCACTGTGCGCTGTGAAAATATATTGTAATTTATAAATAAAATATACCTGAGACGAGAACCTTTACAGTAAAAGAACTACTGCTGCTGCTGAATTTAAAATTTCTTTATAAAAAGAAAATTATAAATATAATTTACTATAATAGTAAATTAAAATGTACTGAAATATAAGCGTAAAACCTTAGACTACTCATGTATAATATATAATATCATACAGTGTATACTAATATATAATACACACATATATACATGAGAAAAGTAAAAGCATGCGAGCCAAATATGCCATCTGCTACTGAGCCATATCCTTAAAATCTCACAGTTGTTTCGCTCCAGCTCAGCCGCTCTCTAATCATTGACCTGCAAAAGGAAACATGGAAGAAGGGGTGAGTGACAAAGTCACTTAACAAACAGTTCCTAACTTAAACACTCGCGGGTCTTACACATAGCTGACTACGTGACTCGTCACGTAGAAGATCTGTTTACTGCTTTCTTATGTCTGATTTTCTTTATATTCTGAAGTGCATCTGTTTTATGTATTATTCATCATTGTATTTTGTTCTGTTTCTCATGAGATGTTGTACATGACATGAAATGTATATGCTGATGTCATATGTATGCTGAAAAGCTATAAAACTTTCCCTTATGTCTAATTTTCTAAAAAACTTTCTTTCTGAAAACTTTTTCTAATAATAAAAGCTGTGATCCGAAGATCCTGAATATATACATATAGTATAAGTTGAAAATTATATAAGAAAGTATTGTATTTGAAAATATCTGCTATGCTGGCCAGACTGATGAATACAGGGATTCGCACCCTGGCCGTGTGAGCTCAAATCCTATTGAATCTACTAATGCACAACCAGCACTCTCTCTAACGAGTTTGGTTAATGACCATGTCCTCTCTAACGGACATTAGTTTCCCTCTCTAGTGGTTGTGCGAACTCACATGTGCTCCCTCGTATCCACCCCTAACTGATTTCTGAAATATCGTATACTTATACTTTAAAATCATACTATTGGATCTTTAGATCCAATCTGAAATCATCTGATATGACATGTTGTGCTCAATACTGATAATCATGCATGATATGTTGATTTATCATCTTATTACTGAGTTCTGTGTGCTTAGAATTGGCTTAGAGTGGCTTATTTTTGCTTTAATATTCTTTTTTTGTATTTCTTAAACCACACGAGCTTGTGTTTCTATGTGCACGGGCATATGTCAAAGCACACGGGACTATGTGCTTCTCGTGTCCTTGGGCGTGCTAGCTTCTTGAATCAATTTATCAAACTTTGGTCAATCACACGGGCGTGTGGTGCAAATATACGGGCATGTATTGCACTGTACGGGCGTGTAACTGCCTCAACACCCTCTCGTGTCTTGCCTACATGGGCGTGTAGAATTGGGAATAGACACACGGGCGTGTGCACTCGGATACATGGGCGTGTGTCTGGATTTTTATACATACACGGACAACATGCAAGGCCGTGTTTCATGCAGAATTGAGGCCACACAGGCGTGTGCTCAACCCAAATTCTACAGAAAGCGTCTGAAAACTCAGAAATTCTCATTTCAAACACATCCACACTTCAATTCAACAAACATACACTCTCAATATTGTTGCTAGCATGCATAAATCATCATATCATCATCTCAATCACGCCATATATCATAAATAAAACATATAACACATGTATACAAAATATACACATATAAGTCATGGAAATAAACACTCAATCATCCAATAATTTATCATTTCAAAGCTCAAACATGCTGTTAACATCTCAAACAAGCACACAATAGTTCTTCACGACTCAAAACAATCAAACATGCTATGAATACAGTGAAAGAGGTAAGGAAACACTTACCTCTCGTCATAGAAGCTGGACCTCTCTCTGTGGAAGCTTCTAGATCTCTAATCTAAAACTGAGCTGTTGGAGGATCTCTCTTAATCACCCTATGGTTCACTAGAGTTGAGGGAAGAAAAAGGAAATAAAAACTGGAAAAGCTGGAAACTGCACGAACTGAAAAATTAAACATATTTATGGCTAAAAGGCAAGACACACGGTCGTGTGTGCAGTGGAAAATCTCAATTTCCATCCACCTTCGTGCATACACGAAATATTCTTCCAAAATATCTATGTATAAGTCACAAAAGGCTTCTAAAAGACTTTTATACCCCTGAACTTTCTCAGAACTCTTTCTTATCAAGGAAATCTCTCTTTTATCTTTGGATTCATAATCTAAAAAGACAGTTCTACCCTCGGGCTATTACTGTGTCAGGGGCGATGGTCGTAACAAATAGCACCAGGTGGCCATTTCGAATCGACAGAGGCAGTCAGATCTAGCCCCCTCCACCAGAAACCTTGGTCGAAAACAGTCGTTGAGGTCAAAGCCGACCATCTCTAGCCGTTTCCTGTTCCCTTTCTCTGACGAAGGCGACTAAATCTGACCTTCTTTAGAACCAAGTGGTCGGAACGGTCACCTAATGTTATTTGTTGTGGCCACCACTGCCGGTACGATGGCGATGTCTGGTTTTTGTTTTTTAAAATTTAAATATTTTTTTTAAAATATTTTTTATATATTTAAATATTATTTTATAATTTTATAAATTTTAACTTTAAAATTATAAAATTGTCCCTTGACTTACTGTTGACTATTAAATTTATCAGTCAACGGATGAGATTTTGACCCAAACTCTGAGTGCGAACATGTCATTTGGCCTAGTGAAAGGGGTAAAAAAAACTGTTCCCTTTAAAAATAGGAAAGTTTTCAATTTTTGACAGTCTTTTTTTCAGCATTGTGTTCTATTGTTAGTTTTGGGATGTCCTTGTCAGCTTTTGAGACCTATTATGACGTCGTTTTGTATTCGAAACCAATGCAATGCAAGCTGTCTTAGTTTTGGGATGTCCTTGTCAGCTTTTGAGACCTATTATGACGTCGTTTTGTATTCGAAACCAATGCAATGCAAGCTGTCAGTATCTACGTTCCTTTTTGTCCCAAACCAAAATTGTAAGATCTAGAATAACAATGAAAAAGGCCCACGGGGATGGGAACTAAAAGTTTGCGCGTAAATCACATGGATAGTGATAAATCAACAAATCATGATCCCCCAAATCTCAACCGTCTATTTGATGCCCTACCACATGTAAACAAGGCATCGTTGAATAATTTTGCAGTAAACTTATTTTGTTTTTTAGCCCAAACAAGAAAATGTTGTATTTAATCACTTTAATCTGAATATATTAGGTGGGTTTTGAGTTTTTTTTAATTATACCATACCGTTTGATTTTAAGATAAAAAATTTTTATACTTTAATAAAGCTATTAAAAATAAAATTATGGTTGAGGGTTGTGATTTTTCCATTCAAACAAGAACATTGAAATGAGAAAAAACAAAAATCAAGCTAATTTCAAATTTGAATTTATATGGCAATAAAAATTTGCTATATAATAGAAATAAAAAATCTAAATGAACAGAAATAAAAGTTTAAAAGTTATAATGGGTGGATGGTAGAATTACAATCGAATTGAATCAAATATTATTAGGTTTAATTGTATTAAATTCAAACTCAAATTCAAACTCGTTGAGTCTAGAAGTTTTTCGCTTGAATTTGAGATAAAAACTATTGATTAGAGTTTAACTTAAAAGTTTTATTTAAACTATATAACTTATATATTTATCGATTATCTTATATTTAAAATAATAAACAATAATTTAGGGTTTAAGTGTAAATTTGAAATTTTGATGGATTTATTAATACTTTATTCCAATTAAATTATAAATTCATGATCTTATCAAATTGATCAACAGTAAATCTCTATCTGCGAGTCAATATTAAATTATGTAAATTCAAATTTAATTCAATAATAGTCAAATTAAACAGTAAATAATTTATTACCCATTCAACTCATTTACAGTTTTAGTCGGTGCGCCAATTTGTCATGAATCAGAATGATAGTTTTTGGTCACAAGTTTCAATAATTAGAATTTATGTATGTGGTCATATTTTTATTAACCACTACATAAATAGACAAAAATGTTGAACTTTATAAGCATGAAATCATGAATTGGGCATTACGGTCTCTCTAAACGCTGGGTTGATTTTGACTCTTATGATAATGGGTGGGTCTTCATTTATGATCCTCTTTGACATTTGCTTGTCCATGTCTAACAGAACATCCTATTATTCGTGGCCAAAGGACTATTTCCCACCCATAGTTTGAGGCAGGGACAAGTCCCGCCCTCCAAGTTTCAAAAGCTCATCTCCCACCCCTGTAAACATTTTTTATAATTTATATACTCAAATTACTAAAATACTCTTTTAAAAAATAAATATTTATAATAAAATTATAAAATAATTTTTAAATATAACTAATTTTTTAAAAAATTTTTAAAAAATTAAAAAATATATTAAAATTTTTTTAAAATTTTAAGCAGTCACTGCTGGCAATGCCGCGGCAGTGGTCGCCGTTGAAGGGGTCAGGTGGCTATTTTCAACCACCTGGTTTTAGTGGAGGCCAGATTTGGTCGCCTCCGCCAAAATAAAAGCCAGAAAAGGTCGTTAGGATCAAGGCTGACCCTTTTCGACCGTTTCTGACAGCTTCTTCTAGTGAAGGTGGCCAGATCTGGTAGCCTCCTCCAAAACTGAAGCAGCCAGATTTGACTGCTTCCACCGAACGAGGAGGCCAGATCTGGTCGCCCTTGAAACCAGGTGGCCGGAAGTTGCCACCTGGCTCCGTCAGCGACGACCACTGTCGCGACAGTGGCAGCGGTGACTGCTTCAAATTTTTAAAAATTTTTAAATATATACTTTAATTTTTTTTTTAAATTTTATATTTTTATAAAATTTATTTTATTTTTTATAAAATTTTAATATTAAAATGACAATATTATCCCTAAAGTGTTACTGTTTTCTGTTTTATTTAATATTAAATTTTTTTCCAGGGGTGAGAGATTAAACTTTTGAAATTTGGAGGGTAAGACTTTGTCTCCGCCTCAAACTATGGTGGGTTTATGGGTGGGAAATAGTCCCTTGGCCTTTATTCGTCGAGTGGTTATTCATTTATTTATATTACCCTGGTTTAGCTTTGTGTGTTCGTTTATTTAATTACAAGATTTTGGAATCACTTTGTTAAATTCATTAATTGGGTTTTAACTTTTGGTCAATGCCTAATATAAAATTATTATGATTTTTTTGATAAAAGATTATTTAATCCAAAAGTATCCTACAGTATTAAGAAATTTTTTTGATAATTATTTTTATAATATTATTTGGCATGTATTAGAATTTTTTCACATAAATATAAATATAATTATGGTATATCCTAATTATAATTTTTAATCATATAAGTTTATTTGGTATTATTAAAAACGTAAGACGACACAGGAACTGTTATTTTACAGAACACAGTTAGTTATTTCTTCTTCTTCTTCTTCACGTTCGTGGGTTTCAACAGCTTTCTCTTCGTTTTCATTTTCATTCTCATTCATTATCTTCATCTTCTTCATTACACGAATCTCTCTGCTCTTGTTTCTCCTCTTCAGCCATGAAACCTAAGCACAGCTCAAAGCGCCAGCCAGAGGTATTTACTTTCTCAGTCTCTCTCTTTCTTTTCTTGCTTTCTAATGCTTTTTGCCCTTCTTTGTTAATTTAGCTTTAGTTTTTTGATTTCGATTACTGAGAGAGACTTTGCAGAAAACTTGGGCTGAACTCTGTTGTTGTTTGGATTATTGCTCCTGCCTACAGCTCTTTTGGCCTCGAGTTGTCTTGCGTAAGTGGTTCAACATCACCGCTAAAGACTCTGACTACAGTGCTGACACCGACGACGAAGACGACTATCTTACTGCTGATTCCGAAAATGAAGGTTAGAGTTTTAACCCCATATGGTTCTATCTTGTTTATGTTTAAAATTTGCTTAAATTTTGAATTTTTATTTTCTTGAAGTTTTTGTTTTGAGCTTTTTGGATTCCCTTTCGGGGCTTGAGTCTAAATGTGAAGTGGATTTTGCAGAAATTGGCCGATCAAGGTTCAGAGTTAAGAAAGAGGAGGAAGCTCAAGTTGACCCTAATGGTAAAATTTACAGTGCAATGTTGAATATTTTTGTTACTTGAGTTAGCTAAGAAAGTTGGGGTAATTTCTGGGTTACCTGAGAGGAGGACAAGATTAAAAAGATGACTATGTTCATTGAATAATGAATTGTGGATAATATAGGCCTGCCTTTGTCTATTATTGCCAGCCGTCTTCAAGTCTATATATGGTTTGGGTATTTTGTTAATGATTAACTAGGAATTCGCTTGACTAATAAGTTGTTGAATGAGTCACTAAAGTTAGGTACTTAAGCATTGACACACACACACACACACACACACACACACACACACACATATATATATAGTGGAAGAATTAATCAAAGTATTCTACCGGCTTTTTGTTTGTGATTGGCTATTATAGTCTTCCTGTTTTTCTTTATAATTTCATGTTTAAATTGGAGATACTTGAATGTTGTATATTTGGAAAGATAATTTAGCTACCTCATGGAAATGAAACATCCTGTAGCATTAGGCGAGACTCAGTCTGTAGACAAAAGAAAAAAAAGAAAAGAATAAAATGACTGAGCTTGAAAATACATTTCAATTCTAATTTTCAGCATACTTTGATTTTTGTAACTGCCTTGTTCTTCAAAGGCTATGAAATTTATGAATGTTATAACTAATACAAGCGGTTTCCATTATGTCACTATTTCCCTCTTGTCAAAATTTTGTTAAGTCTTCCCCAGTCTTAAGGCTAAAAATGATTTTTGACGATCTAAAGTTTGCTCTTAAGTCTAAATAAACAGAATGAGAAGTTTAAACACACTGTTTGCTTCATTTTTCTACTCATACGAAGTGTGATTTTTAGGGGTTTCAGATCCTTTTCCAAGGTTAAGAAGAAGAAAGTCAGAAACTTTCAGGGCACAATACATAAACACAAAGGAACTCAGGTATGATGCTCCTCCCTTAATGATTGGTCATTGCAAGACCAGAAAATGGATGCGGCAGTTGGCTACTGCCGAAAGTGCTAATCTACAAGTACTATCAATCAAGCCTTTAGCCTGTCTTTGAGTTTCAATTACTTTTCCTTCCTAGAATATGCGCGGGCACATGGAATGTTGGAGGCGAAATTCCAACGGATGACTTTGATATTGATGATTGGATAGATATCAGTGACCCTGCTGACATCTATGTGGTTGGGTAAGCATTTGTTTCTTTGACTTGTGTTCTGAACTTCCTCTGGTGGCTATTCTACACTTATAAAAATAATACACTGCCATACTATTTTAATTAATAGCCAAATAAGTTCAATGCACTGTGTAAGATGATTTCTGTTATATATTCTTTTAATCTGAATTACATTTTGAAGAGGGCTACGTTTTAAAGCATGATATATGCTCTATGCCTATAGTCTTCAGGAGATTGTACCGTTAAATGCTGGGAATATATTTGGTGCTGAAGACAGCCGTCCTGTTCAAAAGTGGGAAAACATTATTCGTGACACACTAAGTAGAATAAGGCCTGCTTCTTCCCAGATCAAATCGTTCAGTGATCCTCCTTCTCCATCCAAGTTCAAGCCTGCTGATGATATCCCAGACATAGAAGAGGAAGTAATGCTTGAAAGTGATAGTGATGTTGGTGAGGAAGTTTATCCATTGGATGAAGAAACCAACAGTTTTGTTGAAGCCAAGGAGGAGCCCAACATGGCTGCTGGAACTTCATACTCTATGCTTGGTGCTGAACTAGACTTGCCTGTAGGACAAGATATACAGAAGCAATTTTCTTCTCCAAAGAAGTTAGATAGGTTAAATTGTTTGCGAACAGAAGATAGTGAAGATGTAGAAGCTCCCTCAGTGCAAAACAATCGCAGGTTAACTAAAATGCTTAGCGGATCAGAAAGGATTGGCTTGTGCTGGCCAGAACCTCCACTAAATTTGGTAAATCAGAATGTTTTAGGGAGACCAAATTCCTTCAAATCTATAAAATCTTTTACAACAGCCAAGTCCTTGAGGGCATATAGTTCTTTCAAGTCGGTCATGAATGACATGTCATCAGGGATAGCGTTGCTTTCTGAAATTGATCTGGAAACCCTCATGAAGCGAAAAAGGAGGTCATCATATGTAAGGATAGTCAGTAAGCAGATGGTTGGGATTTTTATCACAATATGGGTACGTAGGAGCTTGCGTAGGCATATTCAGAATGTGAGGGTGTCAACAGTTGGTGTTGGTGTAATGGGCTACATTGGTAACAAGGTATCGTTCTTATTCTACTGTTACGCTTTTTTTTTTGTGAATAATTATCTAATTAGGAATCTTTTAGCCTAGCATTATCAGAACATAACTTTTTTTCTATGCTTAAGTTGGTTGTGGCTGATTATATAAGTGTTCATGAGTTTCTTGAGACTCACATATCAAACAAATATTACTAGCACCATCTCTCTTATGCTCTAGACTAAAAATTCATATCCCATATAAAGGCCAGATGGGATACCATTTGTTTGAAACAACTTTGTGATCATAAAAGTCGGCCCAAGTACTTCTGTAGGTAGTCTGTGTAGGTGACTTTTGCAGAAATGGGAGCTGAATTTATTGAATTTTCTTCAATAGAAAACTATATCTAATTTGATTTTTGGGGGTTGGGTTCATAGAAGTTAATATTTTAGTTTATTGATCTCACACGTTATTAGATGAGAGATAATTCGCATATTATTGGTGCTTCTTCCCAGACAAATATATGGTGGCTTCTTGCTTCCAATGGCTCAAAATCTAATATTCTTCATATGTGTTGTAAAACTATGTGGCAATTCATTAAATTTTAATTTGAGCTGTTTGATTCACTCTTCTTTTTATTTAAATTATTTTTTTTTTCAGAAGGTATGACATGATTTCAATTTTCCAGGGGTCAATATCTGTCAGCATGTCCATATATCAGACACTATTTTGTTTTATATGTACTCATCTGACAGCAGGTGAAAAAGAGGGAGATGAACAAAAAAGAAATGCAGATGTACATGAAATACATCGAAGAACTCACTTCTATTCTCAATCTGATATTGGACTTCCCAAATACATCTACGATCATGAGTGAGTATATTGGCATCACATTATGGTGTTTAACTGGTTCATCTTTGCTATATTGTGCTTTCATCAAGTTCTGTTATCTCCTTCACTCTGTATGTTATAAGATATGTGAGACTTAATCAAATAACATGTGCATGTCCAATACATTCATCAATATATAAGCATCAAGAGTTTAAATAGGTCTATTTTTTGACATTTTAGGGAGCCACAGAGCAAATATGAGCATCAAGAGTTTAAATCAATATTTGTTGCAGATTTTGCATTCCTGCATCCTAATTGTTGTAGCGTTTACAGTCATAGGGGCATATGTTTACAATTAAATCTTAATAGATAGAAGAATTTAAAAATAAATAAATAATAGGCATCAGAGTTGGAAAATTTGCTGAAAATACTCCTTGATATTCTTAACCGTTTAACAAAAAGCCTCAAAGTAATAGAAGTATTTCAAACATTAAATATAATGTCATTACTACTTATTCCCTGATTTGGAATAATTTGTTGGTAAATTGTAAACCAAAATAATGACAATATGTATCATTTTTTAAGTATTGATCATTATTTAGTTGATTTACATTTTAGATATATTATGTTGAAGCATGATGTACTTCAGGTGACATTGCTATGTCCAAGGCCTTTTCCTTCTGGTCCATTCTATAATTTCCCTTGCATGAGTGTGGGCTTACTGCCATGCTACATCTTAAGTTTTGATTTAATAGTTATAGATGACTGAAATGCTTTATAAATGGAGTCATGCTCTTTTGATTTCCTGCCAATTGAAGTTGAGCGCGCCATATTAATCTTCTCATATATTGGGATTTTCTTATCATTCTGAAGGTGGTGATGCCTTGAATGTAATACTCACATTCTCATTTGTCGGGATAGAATACAAACAATTCCTACTTCTATTGAGGATCTTTTACAGTAGCATTACTTTTCGATTTCCTTCTAATTTATCGTGATAACATCTTTGATATAGAATATTTATTTTTCACTTCACTTTGCTCTTTGTTTTGTGATTAAATCTTTGTCTCAAGCAAGAGAAAATTGTTTACAAAATATTTAAATCTATTTCTTTGCAGAAGAATAATTTGGTTGGGTGATCTCAATTATCGCATCAATTTGCCATATGAGAAAACACGAGAGCTTATCTCCAAGAAGGATTGGTCGAAGCTAATGGAGAAAGATCAGGTAGCTTGGTAACATTCTATTAGTTGGAGTTATTGGAAACATTGTCACTTCCAGTTCAGACATACACTGTAAAGTGGAAAAGTTTCATAATTGTTTATCATAATATAAACTTTCTGTTAGTGTTTATAGGTATCATGTAAATTCCCTCTGATGATTCTTGATCAAATTGTTGTGGAATCTTGGATTCTTTGTCAACTCTTAGGAGATCTAAAGACCAATGCTTGGCCTAGTTGATACCAGATGGTTGGATTTGTGCGTATACTCCTATAAGTTTCATAGAAGTTTCATTTGCATGACACTGCACTTACATCTCTTTTCTGCTTTTCTTTTTTAATTTTTTTTTTCTGGTCTTGGTGAGAATAATACACAGTTCATAATTACCTTGAGCTGGTTTCTTGCCTCTTTGCAATTCTAAAGAGCAGTAAGGCATCCAATTGTATGACGGATAGAGGAACTTTTTATTGCATAAGATTTTTCTTCTTCTATGAATTATAAGATTCTGATTTATATACTTTTTCAATATTTTAGGGAATCATATACAGGAGTTTTTTTTTTTTTTTGATTTTTTGATATGTGATGAAATTGTTTCATGTAGGTTGTCATCGTTTATAGAAGCAAAAGAAGGTTTTGGTTAATTCTGCGGTCTTAATGTTTGGTTATTTTGGAATGACTTGACAATAAGTCCTTAATCATAAAGAGTTCTTAGACCTCTAGACATTGTTTGTGTGGGTGTGTGTATGTCTTAGCCTCTCACTCCCTTAACATAAACATATTTTTAAATGTAGATGCAAACACAGCACAATTAAAATTTGGTTTTTGATTAAAAAGATTAATTCCATAACCATCCATCTTTG
>JAJEJH010001506.1:0-15212 GCA_026122585.1 Anacardium occidentale | reverse complement strand
GCATTTGGAAATTGTATTTTCCATTCTAGCCACTCACCAGCTTTATGTGAAAAAAGAAAAGTGTTGCTTTGGTGATACAAAAATTCAATACTTAGGCCACATCATCCGTGAAGGAGAAGTGGAAATGGATCCTGACAAAATTGAGGCAATAAAAGAATGGCCTAAGCCGACCACAGTAACAGCCATGCGTGGGTTCTTAGGACTTTCAGGTTACTATCGAAAATTCATAAAGGATTATGGAAAAATAGCAGCACCACTGACCAATATGCTGAAAAAGAATAACTTTGCTTGGAGCCAAGAAGCTGACCGTGCATTCGAAGAGTTGAAGCGTGTGATTGTTAAAGGGCCTGTATTGGCCTTACCGGACTTTACAAAACAATTTATTATTGAATGTGATGCATCCAACTCTGGAGTCGGAGCCGTACTCGAGCAAGAGAAAAAGCCAATAGCCTTCTTTAGCCAAGCTCTAAAAGGTAAATCTGTATCCTTGTCCACATATGATAAAGAAATATTGGCATTGGTTTTAGCAGTGCAGAAATGGCGACCATATCTTGTTGGCAAGACATTTGTGGTGCGTACTGATCATAAAAGCCTCCAATATTTATGAAATCAACGTATCAACACCATAGCACAACAACGATGGCTCAGTAAGTTGATGGGATATGACTTCATTATCGAATACAAGCAGGGCAAAGATAATTCAGTAGCAGATGCTCTTTCTCGGAAGATGAAAACTGTGCATGTGATGGCAATATCAACACTAAAACCAGGATGGGTTGAGACCATTCAAGAGGAAAATGGGACCCATGTAGACATGCAAAAATTACACAAACTGTTAAGAGAAGGGGAAATATTAGGTCCATGGACTTGCAAGGATGGCATACTTTTCTTCAAAGACCGTATTTATCTACTTGCATCTTCCCCGTTAACAGTTGAAATTATACAAGGATTCCATTCTGCCACTCATGAGGGGTTGCATAAAACCCTTCAACGAATCCGCTCACAGTTTTACTGGCAAGGGATGAAAAAACAAATATTAGAAGCAATCAAAGCCTGTGATGTTTGTCAAAAGAACAAACAGGAACAAGGAGCACCACCCGGACTGCTTCAACCGCTACCAATTCCTGAAACCATATGGACTGAGGTATCAATGGATTTCATTATTGGCCTTCCGCCTTCAAAGGGAAAAACTGCTATTATGGTCGTAGTGGATCGCTTATCAAAAATGGCACACTTTGTCGCAATGCCACAACCTATTACTGCCAATAGTGCTGCTCAAGCATATTACGAGAATATTCTCAAGTTGTATGGAGTACCAAAGTCAATCGTGAGTGATCGTGATCCTTTGTTCACAAGCACCTTTTGGAAAGAGTTATTTAGGCTACAGGGCACTGAGTTTCGCTTTTCTTCCTCTTACCATCCGCAGACAGACGGGCAAACTGAGGTAACTAATCGAACCCTCGAAATGTATTTACGATGTTTTGCAGGCGATAATCCAAAACAATGGACGCGATGGCTACCGTGGGCAGAATTTTGCTATAACACCAGCTGGCATTCTTCCACAAAATCCACTCCTTTTGAAGCAGTTTATGGGCGACCACCGCCAGTCTTAACATTCTATGAATTTGGGACGGCCAAAGATGTAAATGTGGACAAGGAATTACGACAGAGAGATCAAATCATTGTCCAACTTCGACAACATCTTTTAAAGACTCAAGAAAGGATGAAGGTTACTTATGACAGAAACAGAAAGGATCGTCAGTTCGAGGTAGGCGATTGGGTTTATTTTAAGTTGCAATCATACAGGCAAAATTCCTTAATGGGAGAACGACGACATAAACTTTCGGCCAAATATTATGGACCATATCAAATTATTGAACGCATAGGACCAGTGGCTTACAAGTTACTTTTGCCTGAAGGAAGCAAAATCCACCCTGTCATTCATGTTTCGTTACTGAAGAAACAACTCAAAAATAATGCTTTTGTACAAAATGAGTTACCGGACTTGAATGGTGAAAACAACGAAGCATATGTCCTTAGCAACCTTGAGGACAAGGCTGATTTCAAGGAGGGAGGAATGTTACGTGTCTTACCACAAGAATTGCAGAAGATAGTGGTCTATTAATTTTAGGAGTTAGTGGCGTGCTTTTCTGTAGGATTTTAGTGGCAGATTATGTCTTAGTGGCGTGCTTTTCTCTAGGAGTTAGTGGCAGGTTATTTCTTTCACGTCTGAATCTGTTACCAAAATTTAGGCATCATGTAAAGCTCTTAGGATGTATATAAGCAGCAGTAAAATGAATGAAAAGTAGACTTTGATTTCACTCTAAAAGCTGTAATTGTTTTCCAGCTAATTCCTATCTCCTTGAGAGCTTCTCACACCTGTAAGCATTCCGCGACGGGGTAGAGGCCGAGCGAGAGCTCAACTCCTTCGAGCACGTAACACTTAGACTGTGGGGACCTTAGTGATTATGACTCTGACCAGCCTTATCCGCTGCCGAAAGTTGCTGTAGGAACTTACCACAGCTTGTATCCCGTACAACCCCCCGATTGCTCCTTATAGGAGAGCTCTTGAAATGAAAAAGACCTTCCAGTCAAGGTATCCCAGAGCTTGAATAGCTTTCCTTGGATTCTTGATAATGCCTTTTACTGTTTGAAATTATATACCTTTACTGTTGTATAAAAAAATATATTCCTTCCCATTATTGTCTGTTTGTCCCCCAAATTGTCAGCATAGCAAAATGTTTCTATTTAATTCCATTCCTAAAAGATAAACTTGATAGGATCTAGCATTTAATCAAATTCAGGATACGTAATACTTCTTCTAAAGTGGGGTTTACAGGAATTGTGATAACTTACGAGTGTTGAAGTATTATTTTAAGCAATTTGGCATGTACTATTTGATTCAAATGATTGGAAAAAAGCAGTTACGAAGTGGGTTATTCGCTGAGTTTTCGTTTCCTGGTAGCTTTGGTTCCTTTGAATATTATATTGATGATAGATTCGACAAATGGGCAGCTCCAGCCCCACCTCTTTAATGTCCATGTCTCTGAGATGTAAACTAGTTGAAATAATGTACGTTCATGAAGTTTTACCACATTGCTCTTCTTACTTTCTTTTTCTATTTTCTATTGTTGTTTCAGGATTCAAGAAACCATCAACTGTCCCTTCCAACATGTCTAATCAGTCCTCACATGGCCCAAGCATGAAGCATGAAAAGAGGTGCACAATTATCATAAAATTACAGTTTGTTCCATAATATGCAATCAACACAATCGTGTTTACTGATATGCAATTTCTTCTTTTCAAAACTATACAAAATTTTGGCAAGAATATGCAGAAATCTATCTGACCTCTACGACCAACTGAATGCAATTCTCTTTCTGTACTTCAGCTTGATGCGGTTCAGTTGGATCAGGACAACCTTGTCAACTGTGCGTTCAGTGAAGCTATGGTCACTGATTGTGCTGCATGGAACTTACGGGGCATCAGATAGAAACTTGTTAAAATGATACTCTTTGTTGGTTTCCTTTATATGCGTAATGTCCATTCGCTGCAGAAGTTCTAGCAAGAACTTGCAGAAATTGAGTTTGATCTTGACATGGAGGAAGAAGTATTCAAGAACTCAATGCAATCTTCAATAGCTTCAGCTCTGTGGGAGTCGATTGAGTCCGCTAATGACCTTGATCTTTGCAAAGTGGAGGAAGAAACTTTACGCGAAGACCTCTTTGGGGTGGACAGAAAACGGAGAGCTCTTGCCACTTTAGCACCGAGACGCCTGAGTAAGCTTCCTGCTGAAAATTTTGATCTCCGGAGCACTCTAAAACCGAAAATTCCAACGATGACTCGCCTCCTGTTTCCGGCTAATCTTTTACTGCCTCCATGTTTGAGAAAGACTGTTGGTTTATCGTTAACATCAGGGCTGAAACTCACACGCTTACTCGTTCTACTTGACATTTCTGAGCTTGCAAGAGAGTTCCAAGGGAAGAAGAAGAAGAAGAAGAAATGGGTCTTCTTATTTTGAAAGAGAGGAAAAGTAAGGAAGGGAAGAAAGGCAGTCTGGTAAGGTTATAAGGAGTATCAGTTGCAGAATAAATAAAAGGGAAAAGGGGGAAAACAGGGCACTGAAGAAAGAGATAAAAAGAAAGGATTGGACTGCGTCATTGAGACATGCAATAGGAGCCAGAGTTAATTTGTGGGAATCATATAAATGTTTGGTCAAACAAACAAGTTGAGAGTAGAGGGTGTCAAAATAAGTGGTGATGTTGATCCAAGGAATTTCTTGTAGAATACATAGGTAAAGGTGGCTTATTCATCAGCTTTATACACTTAAGGTATACCAGAAATTAAACCTGGAAAAATGGGGTTGGTCAGAAGAAAAAAAAGAAAGAAAGAAAGAGAGTGGTGGAGCCATTGAAAGAGAGAAATTAAGAGTAAAAATGAAATAAAAAGATGAGGAAGGGGGAACAACACAGACAATAAATTGATACTCTTTCATATGACAAACATAGCTGTGCTTTCGAGATGCGCTGAGGAGGGCCTACTATTTTCTTTTGTTTGCCTTATTGCTTGATTCCCTTCTGGAATTAGAAGTGGGAGATGATGGCCCATCTTTTCACGAGAAAAAGAGAGGGAATCTATTTGAATATGAGAAACAACTCTTATTCGCATTGAAACATCTTTTAGAATTGAACTGATTATACAAAACAAATAAAACCGTTGATTTGGTGATTTTAATAATTGTTCTAGACATTAATGTCAAAAACTCCATTTGGGTTTAAATAAAAAAAATTAATACTCCTTAAATAAACAAATATTTATATCATTTTACAAATAAAATTAATGATAATTATTGAAACTTTGACCTATACTTAAAAATTTTGTAAAATATTTGTTACGTTATGTTAATGTCAATTCATAAAACTAAGGTTAAACTACAAATCAACATGGATTACTCGATTAAATCAATCTAAGAACTAAAACCTAATTGAATTGGTTTAACCAATTGATCTAGTTCAATTTTCATAACATTCATATTCATAATCAATCTAGCTATTCCTACCATTTCTAAATAGCAATGTTCTTTTCATTTTAAAGCTTCTGAAATCAGGTTTTAATGCGGTCTAAAACGTGATATAAAGAGGTTTATAATGATGTTTTGTTGAAGACAGGATTTGTAAATTGGACCCAATATGGCTGTCTTATTTTTCACGTGACCCACCTTATCTAACATTGATTTCTATCCAAATAAGATGGCCGAACGACTCATTCCCATCAAGGCTTTCCTAAAGACAATTTCTCATTTGAAAACTTTAAAAAAACTAAATATTCTCCTATTAATTAATTTTTATCTAATTTTATTAATTTTTTAAAAATAATTAAAATACCTTCTACTAAAAATATTAATAATATTAACATTAAAATATAATTTTAATATAAAATAATTTTAATATTATAATAATAATACAATTTTAAAATGTTAAAAAATAAAATTAAAAAAATGGCCGCGTAAAATCAACCAAATGACATGAAAATGATCATTTGGTTTCATTATCACTCGAATTTGACCATCTCAATAATTGAGACGATTAGATCTGACCACCAAAGATTTGGCAAAAGCGATCAAATTTGATTATCTTTGTTATCGAGTGTAGGATCCGCCGCCACGAGTACCCCTGCTGCTGAATACTCTGGGGAGCTTTTATTAATAACCTAAAAATATGGGTACCCGCGATGGGAATCCTACGAAAATAAAACTTCATCCTGGAACTATACAATTTTACACATGTGGAAGCTTTTCTGAAATACATCTGAAAATATACAACTGTTCTGTACAATGGGCCCATTGGCCTTTTCACATATACATATACTGTTTTTGTATATCAGGATACAAGAACATTTACAAAATGACCACACAGGTCCAAAACTCATATACATACAGATCACGGGGTGTGTGCGTGCCTTCTCCGTCAGCCTCGATCCAACCGCTCCTCGAACCCAGCACGAACCACCTGAAAAGGATGGAAGAAGGAGGGGGATGAGTGATAAAAATCACCCAGTAAGCGCTCCTTACTTCCCTCAATACCCAAGCAAGCACAAAAAAACATGTAATTCAAACATACCTGGGCCTCGACCCTAATCATACATCTACGCGCTTGCTGGTATCTGAAAACTGATCATCTGGATCTCATTCATTCATTATTATCATATGTGTTCATGTCATGATGCGAATGTCATGTCATGATAACTGAAAACACTGGATGCATGCATCTGAATACCTCTCTGTACCCGATGGTACCTACTGTGCTGATCATACTGGTGAACACAGGGATTCGACATCCTGGCCATGTGGGCTGAACCGTCTAGCTACTGGCTAGAAAGCTGAATCTGCATCCTGTACTGCTACGATTTGACTGGTGTCAGAGAGCTGAAACTGAAATACTGCTTCGATCTGACTGGTGTCAGAGAGCTGAATCCCACAGATGCCCCCTCGTGTTCCACCTATACTCTTACCCGTACATCGGGTTCTGAAAACTACTGAATTCGAATCCCCTGATCCTCTCTGAAGCTACATGAAATGCCATGATGTGCATATGCAGCTTATTATCTGTTTTCATGCTCATATGATGCTTATCTGAAGCCAATTAGCATTTGTTCGGAATTCGCATGCTTAATTACTCATTTAATATTATTTTTCTGAAAAACTGCTGATGCACGGGCGTGCATCCAAGTGCACGGGCGTGAGCCAGGACGCACGGGACCGTGCGCTAGTCGTGCGCCTGGTCGTGCAAGCTACTGGAATTCACTGTTCATCTTCACTGAAAATGCCTACGCACGGGCGTGCGTATGCGAACACACGGGCGTGCATGTACATTTTCTGGCCGTGCACAGGTCGTGCACACGGGCATGCATCTGGAGAAACACAGGCTCACGGTCGTGCCATGCAGGCGCACGGTCGTGCGTCTGGTTCTTCAACAAAGCACCGCTTGGAAAATGTACAAGACGGCCAACCAAAACACATCCAATTGCAATCACACTCCAAATATACATTCCCAGCATCACAAACAACACAATTCAAGCCTCACATGCAACATGCATCATCAATAATGGAATCTACCATGGAAACATCTTCTTTCTCTCTCCAAAGCCATACATACACACATGCAAAATTCAAGGGTGGAAATCTATCAACCAAATCAACATGCAATCACATATAAGCATTCCACACATTCATCAACATGCAAATAACTCATCCATGGCATCACAACTCATCAATCAAGCTGGGAAAATGCGAGAAGAAGTGGAGAACACTTACCTCTCTCCATGCTTCGGGAATCAAGCTTCAAACACTAATCTCTTGGCTCTCTAACCGGATTAGGAGGAACCGGCTGCTGGATTTCCTCTCTAAGGATGGGAGGAGCTGAAAAGGAAAGAGAGAATATGGTTGAATTACAAACGGGTGAGTAAAGAAATGACAATTCTCTCGGCTCTCACTTAAATACTATACCACGCACGGGCGTGCACCAATGATGCACGGTCGTGCACCAGGAAAAATAAGCATCACTTATTTCCCGCTCGCTCGCCTACTCGAATCCTTCCGAAAGGATTTCAACGGAAGCCACATGGCTTCGAAAACTCACCAACTCACCTCTGAACTTATCCAGACTCCCAATCTCCCTCTGAATCTCATTTCTAACCCCGAAACTCTAACCAAAAAGGCTTTCGGAACCTAGGATGCTACATCGAGAAAAGTCAAAAGCAATCGATTTCAAGTATATCAATCGTTTTTTACCATCTCTAATGATAAAAATAATCATATCTAGTTGCATCAACTATTGAGGCAGCTGAATTTGATCATCAATCGAACTAGGTGACCATTTTTTAATTACCTAGTTAGCTTTATAGTGGTCGGTAATGGTTCCTTTTAAATTTTTATTATATTTTTTTATTTTTATTTATTTTAAATTTTAAAATATTTTATTGAAATTTTCAAACTTTTTTAAAATTTTTATTATTATTTTAATATTATATTATTTTCATAAAATTAATTTTTTTATTTTCATAAAAAATATCCCTTTAACTAATTAAATTTAATTGTTGACCATTAAGTTTAACCGTTGACTTTAATCAATATATGGGATTTTTACTTTTTAAAAGTTTTTGAATGGAAGTTTGTTATTTAGGGAACTCTTGAGTGGAATAAGTTGTTTAGCCAAATAAAAAATTTGTTTACACTAAGCTAAGTTTGGGAATCAAATATGGGGTGGATAGGATTAGATTCGAATTAAAATAAATTTAAATATATGTTAGTTTAAATTTGAATTGAATTTGAAATGAACAGTTTGAGTTTAAATTTATTAGAATTATTCAGAGATGTTGTCAAAAGTCATCGCTAAAATGAATAGTGTGACAAACTAGATAAATAGTATTATCAGTAGGATGAATAATATTATTAGAGGGAAACCTGAATCGAGTTATTGAATTAAAACTTCAATTTTAATCAAATTGGATACTAACTCAAATTCAATGATGTAGCCCCTAAATGGATCATGTTGAGGATCAATCTATATGAATCTAATAGTGATTTCTATCCAATTCAAAATTTGTTATACTAGGTAGAGTTTTGGACCCAAAACATTAGATAAAGTTGGATTTTAATTTAATTGAGTCTAAACATCTACTAGTTTGAATTTAGATTAAACTCAAAATGGTTAATTTGAATTTGAACTCATTTGAATTAATCGCCATCAGAGGTCACCATTAATTAAATAAATAATATCATTAGTAAGATAAATAATGATACTAAATAAATAAACATTATAGTTCAAGGGAGAACTCAAATCAATCTATCAAATAAAAGCTTTAACTTGAATCAAATTAAACACTGATTCAAATTCAGTAGGTCCCATTCAAACCTAACTGGTGAGTGGATCTCCTGAAGGCCTAATCTGGATAAACTGCTAAAAGACTGGGATAAAACATATTATTTACATTACAACAAGAAGGCTTTTTAGCGACGTTCATTAGGGTTTTTACTGGTATTTTAAAACGCCACAATTTATGTTACTGACATTTGTGAAAATATCAATAATTCATGCATTGGTAAAGGTTTTATTGGCGTTTTGTAAAATGCCAGTAAAAACCCTAATAAACACCGATTTAAGTCAAGATTACAATAGTGTTTTTTAAAGCTTTTATCGACGTTTCAAAACACCGGTAAAAGCCTTGCTCCCACCAATCCTTTTTTTCTTGCTTTTTTTTTTTTTTTTGTGTAATAGCTTGAGGATAGAATTGTTCTTTAGGCTTTTAAATCAAGGGCAAAAGAGAGATTTTCTAATAAAAAATAGATTTGAGAGGATTCAGAGGTAGAAGAGTCATTTAGGAGTCTTTTATGGCTTGTATATGGATATTCTAGGGAAAATATTTCATGTAAGGCACGAAAAGAGTGGAAATTGAGATTTCCAGTGCACACACGGCCGTGTGCCTAGGACACACGACCATGGGTCATGCCATTTAGCCATAAATATGTTTTATTTTTCCAGCCACGTAGTTCCCAGCTTTTATTTTCTTCTCCTTCTTCTTCCCACAATTCCAGTGAACCCTAAGGCTCTTAAGAAAGATCATCTAGCAGCTCAGCTCCATATTAGAGATTCAGAGGTTCCTAGAGAAAGAGATCCAGCTTTCATCGCTAGAGGTAAGTGTTCCCTTACCTCTTTCACTTTGTTTCATAACATGTCTTGTTGTTTTGAGTTCTTGTAAACCATTGTGTGCTTGTTTGAAGCTTTATCAATATGCTTGAGTTTTGAGATGATGTTTTGATGGATGATTGAGTGGTTGATTCCATGTTTATAAGTGTATCTCTTTGTATACATGTATTGTATGCTTCATTTATGAGATGTGGCATGATTGAGTTGAGATTTGGATGAATGTATGCATGCTAGCAGAAGCTTTGAGGGTGTGTTGTTGCTTGGATGAGATTTGAAGTGTTTGGATTGAGATTTCTGGGTTTCCAAACATAATCTATAAAAATTGAATTGAGCACACGACCGTATACCCGAGGATATATGTTTGTATGACCTCATTTTTGTATGAACACGGTCTTGTATGGCACCTGTGTGAGTATAAAAATCCAGACACATAAGCCGTGTGACCGATGCAGATGCTTGTGTGCTCATTCCCAATTCCACACTCTTATGTAAACAAGACACAAAAGCGTTGAGAGATAGTTACAAGCCCGTGTAGTATGGGACACGACCTTGTGCCTTAGTTGTATGCCCGTGTGTTCACACCACATGCCCATGCATCCAGCCAGAGTTTTATAAAATGATTCCAAAAGCTAGCATGACTAAGAAAACGTCTAGCACACGATCTCGTATGCCTTTACACACACCCATGTGCTTAGAGAGACATATATGTGCACTTTAAGAAAAGTAGAAAAAGAATTTTAAGGCAGAGTTAAGCCACTCTAAGCCAATTTTAAGCACACAAAACTCGATAATAAGAAGATATAAATAGCCTATCATACATGATTATCAGCATACAACATGACATGTCATATCAAAGTGTTTAGAAAATAGATCCAAGAATCCAATAGCATGATTTTACAGTATAAGTATACAATATTCCAGATATTAATTAGGGGTGGATACGAGGGGGCACCTGTGAGTTCACACGCCTACTAAAGAGAAAAACCAGCGTCCGCTAGAGAGAACATGATCTTTGACCAAGCTCGATAGAAATAGTGGTTGTCGTGCATGAGTAGTTTTATTATAAGATTAAACTTACATGGCCAGGATGTTGAATCTTTATATTTATCAGTCTAGCTAACACAATAGATATTTTCAGATACAGTACTTTCTGATTTAGTTTTCAACAGATATTATATATATATATATATATATATTCAAGATCTTCGAATCACAACTTTTATATCAGAAAGAGTTTTTAAAAAACTATGCCTAAAGGCAAGTTTTATGGTCTTTTAGCATACACATGACATCAGCATACATATTTCATGTCATGTACAATATTTCATAAGAAACAGAACAGAGTAAGGGAAAGTACAATATAGAATACAGACATATATTTTAAAATAAAGAAAATAGTGAAATGAGAAAATAGTAAAGTTGAGAATATACTTGACGAGTCACGAAACTAGCTAAGACTTGAAACCTACTTGTGTTAGAGATAGGAAACACTTTCTGAGTGATTTTATCACTCAATCTTCTTTTCTTATTTTCTGCTTATAGGTCGGTGATTAGAAGGCTGAGCGGGAACGAGACAACTGTCAGATTTTGGGGATACAGCTTGGCAATAGTTAACATGTTTGACTCATATGCTTTTGTTTAGTTTCACTCATGTATGTATGTGTGTATTATACTGTAGATACATATTATATGAATGATATGTTTTATAAATAGAGAGGACCTAGGATTTTCAATGCATGTTTAATATTTTTTATTTACTATTATAGCAAACTACATTTATAGCTTACGCACATGTTTTAAATTTAGTAGTAGCAGTTTTTACTATAGAGATTCCCGTTATATACATATTATTAATAAAATAAATATTATAAGTATTCACAAGAGGCCTGTGATGGGGGTCACTATAGTGTTTGGTATCAAAGCATTTATGGCGTCGGTTTTTACCGCACCGAGCCAGGACAGACTTGCCACTCTTGTTTAACCACCCTAAATGTGGTCAAGAGGAGCGCATAACGAATTTATGGCCCATTATGGAGTCTATAGAGTCGCCACCCGAGGGTTATCTCAAGAAAATACATATCGGTAAGGATAGGCGATTTATGGATCCCTTGCAAAGGACCCAACTATTCCTCATCTGTCCAATGGGTCGGGTTCGAAGAGTCAGGTACGACGATAGGAAGGTGTTAGGCACCCATACCACCCGACATGAAAGCCAACCTCCACTTTTGTGATTCGTTTGTTAAGCGCGTTATCGAGTTTAATTAAATTCCATTTTATCACACGATGCAATATTAATCATACACATAATAATTACATTCATCCATAAAAATAAACTACGAAAAAAAAATTAAAAATTACAACCATTTCTCCATACACCCTTATACATTTCTTCTAACCCTAAACAAGCCTATAAATAATAAATAAATATATCCTGCAAAACGGTTTTGTTAATTAATTCAATAAATAAAATAAATATATAAAATGAATAAATACTGCAGGGTAAAAATTTTGGTTAGGGCAAATTATACTTATAAACGTAAAAAATAAATAAATAAACAAACAAATAAATAAAGGCAATAATTCAGAATCTGGCCTAAGTAAAATTAACCCTCCCAGTAAACAATATGCAGCCTAGCCAGGAAAAGGATAATAGTAGTCCAAATGGATAAGTAGCAGTAGATGGCCCAGCAGAATATAAAGTGAAAACAAAAATGTAGCTTCTCTCTCACAAGACTCGAACCCGGGTAACATGCCCCAAACCTCCTAATTTTGGCAACCAAGGCAACAGCCACATTCACCCACTTAATTTGAATACAATGATAAAATATATAATGCACACGAATACACCATTTTCCCTCAAGCAAATGCAAAATATATAGTTTATACACATATAAAAATATACAGTAATACAAACACTCAGAGTATATAATATACACCATTTAATAATTACACAATACATATAACATATACACAGAAACATTTATTTGCAAAACGAAAAGCCCTGGCACACCACATGTAATTAAATATTATATAGAAATATAATATGATGATAACAAATTTTTAACTAACTCATGCATGTACACCATTTCAGCAAACTACCAACCAATGAAAGTGCATAAACTTCATTGCAGATACATATTTATTTAAGCTAGAATCACAGTTATAAGCCACACAAAATAAATGTACAATAAAAATATTACACCACACAAAATTATATAGCATAATATATGATAAATATATACACTATAAAACAACACTAAATATATACAGTAATGTACAGCATATATATAATAAATAAATATGCATTATGTTAATATACAGTAAATTATATATAATTGTTACATACATATAATATATATAGTGCATATATCATATCTATATATATATATATATATATATATATATATATATATATATATATATATATATATATATATATATATAAAATGCGTTACAACACATGCATATAAAATATAAGGCACATATTTGAAGCAAACACAACCAACCACCCACGCTTTTATGTATACATATATATAATTAATATAACATAACATAAAATAAAATAAATCAGAAACAAGTATATTAAAATCCCCTCAGGTATATACCTTGAATGTGAATGCCTTTAAGCTTTCCAGTGTTGAGCCAAAAGATAGATTGAGTGAAAATTTGATCGAAAAGTATTTTTTCCTCTCTATCTCTTTTTTTCTCTTCTCTCTGTTTTTTTTTTGGTCCTTCCCCTCTCCCTTTTTTTTTCTCTGAAATCTTTCCTCCTCCCCCCCTCCTTCCTGGAAAATCCCACCTCCTTTTATAGACAGTTTGGATGAAAAAGGCATCCAACTGTCTAGCCGCACAGCGCGCAACACGCGCGCCTAGCAGGAGCAAGAGAGAGAAAGGAAAAATGCTTTGGAATAAAAAAAAAGAAGGCAGTTATGAGTGACTCAGCGGGCGTGTGCATGACGTGTGCGATGAGCACAGGCCTGGCCACTTCCTCGCGCTTGTACAGAATGCGCTCGCTGCAGGCCCATCCTTGGGTCTTCCTCTCTAACTGGGCTAGTATGCCTGCTTCTGAAATCTTCTAAAATGGGTTGCACACTGGGCCTCCTTATTCTCTCCTCTTTGGGGTTAGCTACTTGTGTCATCTTTTTGGGTTTTCATGATTTTATGATTTTTTTAAAATTAAAATAAAACAAAATAAATATATTTTTTTCTCTTTTTAACTCATCCATCCTCAGCTCGATATATCGAAAATTCTAAGTCAACATCCAGATTTTTCATCATCAGGGGTGACCTTGTTGGGTCCAAAATGGGGTGTCTACAACATTACTTTGAGTTATTTAGCAGAGTTTGAAACATATTTTCAAAAATTAAGCTTTTACATGCATTGTTTTCTATAAATTGCATGAGCTTAAAGCTAGCATATCCTAACAGTTGTTGCTCGTGTCCTCTCAACGTAAGTATGCAAGTGTAATTTCAATTTATGTTTGATGTTAACCCTTGTGTTTGTGATTCTTTAGATAGAAGATCTCATCTCCCTAGAGATATAAGTGGAGAGAGTAGTGTCTCTGTTAGACCTATGAGTACTAGTGACATTAGGAGGTCTTAGCACTCCTGAGTATCTCTCAGAGCAGAAGATGTCAGAGAAATAGTTAGAGAAGTTATGAGAAAAGGGTTACAACAGAAAGAAAAGGTTGAGACCGAAGAGCCTATTAGAGGTGAGACCTATCAAGGGCTTGACAGAGGATATCATGAGAAAAGAACAGAGGGATTTCAGGTACCAAGGTTTGAGTTTCAAAGAGGTCAGAGTTTTGGTACAAGGACAATAAGTACTAATGGTTCAGAGAGGTTTCATCTGATATACAGTTTGTTTGGAGCCCATCAACCATCTAAATTCACTAGTTTCAGAGATCTTACAATTGTAGAGGACTAGATAGAGATAGTTGAGAATGTTATAGGGTTGTTCTCTATGACAAATAGAGAGAAGGTAAAACATGTTACCTACATACTTAGAGGTGATACGAAGGTATGATGAAACCTCACGAGGGTATCATTGATGAGTAGAGTCTGACATGGGATAAGTTTAGAAGATTGTTAGATGAGAAGTAACATAGTATAGACATGTTCATACTAGAGCCTAAGAATTCATCGAGTTGACTTAAGGTATAAATTCAGTGAAAGACTATGCTACTAGATTTAGTTAGTGAGATTTGTCCTAGAGATAGCAACTTTAGAGATCACCCGAGTGTAGAAGTTTATGCATGGATTACACCCTTCAATTATGTGATAATATGATCTTTTTCTCCTTAGAGATTCAGTGATACTTTAGGGAGAACTTTGAGATTAGAGGTACATCTATAGAGAATGAGAGTAGTTAATAGACTAGCAGAGAGAGTTTCAGATAAAACTATTGATAGGGGTAAGTGACCTATGCCACCCAAGAAGTTTACCAAAGGAAGAAAACAGATAATTAAGCTATCGGTGTATAGGACTTACGGTAGGGGGCATTCATGT
>JAJEJH010001505.1:0-24189 GCA_026122585.1 Anacardium occidentale | reverse complement strand
GTGTACGGGCGTACATAAACGTGTACGACTGTGAGTTTTTAAAATTTGCGCTATAAGTCACGATTGTGAAGGAAAATTGTATGAGCGTAAAATCCCAATTTTAAATCCTTGTAAAAGCATGCACGGTCGTACATGTATAATGTATGGTCGTGACTATGATGACATAAAACAGACACGTGGCTTATTCAAAGCAATGAACGGTTGTGACTGTATGAAGCACGGTCGTACATGGCACCAAAATTCCAAAACTCATCCAAAAACCTTTAAATCTTAAATTAAAACACTCTAAGACACAAATCTTGAATATTTTGACCCTTTTTGAGGCAAAGCATCATTTTAAATCATATGTCAACCAATTTCGAAAACAACTTCGAATTGATTAGACTTGAATTTAAGTTGGATAGTATTTGAAATGTTCATACATCAATTAACCATACAACATATGCAAACATTCAAACACATAGTCATGCCAATTCAAACACAATTATTTTTCATATAATTTAAACAAGAAAGACTTACTTGGATTTGCCAAGCACCACACTTTTGTCACAAGCCTTGCAAAGTCAATTTTTATTTTCATTTCCTTCTCTTGACTTCAAGGCACACCTGAAAAAGAAACTTAACCTTTCTTTGGTACCCAAGTTGTTTTGGGTCCATCTTGGTTATATTGAGATGTCCCTTTAGGAATCCAAACCTTCTTGATCCTAAAAGGTTTTCCATTCCTAATTGGACACTTCTTAAATACATGTCCAACAAATTTACAAAATGTACATTTCAAATGTAATGCATGTTGATCTTTTAATGTCCTATAATTACTTGAAGATGGATTACATGTATTGTAACCTAGGCCTTGTTTGTTTAAGGTGTTCCTTTGAGAAGCAAGCAATTCATCAAGTCTTTTAGTGCCTAATTTATACCTCTCAAGAATTTGATTTGAGCTAGACACCTTACTTAACAAATTTTCATTTTCTTTCCTTAGAGATTCTAACTCTTTATCTTTTTCATGAAGAATTAAATCTAGCTCCCTTTTTTATTCTTCATATTTATCTATCATTGTATCTAGTTCTAGTTTTATACAAGAATTATTTTTCTTCAAAATTTTATTTCTAGAACTAAGATTTTTGAATTCAATTACTAAATCATCAAAGGCATGTTGCAATTCATCATATGAGATAGAGTTGAAATTATTTACCTCATCATCTGAATCGTTTTTCACCATGTAGCACAAATTTTCTCTTTCATTGTCCTCTTCGCTCTCATCATTTGAGTTATCGCTTTCACTCCAAGTGGCAGCTAGAGCTTTTCTCTTGGATTTCTTTTCTTTCCTTCTTTTTCTCAAGAGAGGACATTCTTGGCAAATATGTCCAGACTCTTTACATTCATAGCATATAACTCTTTTGCTCTTCTTCTCCCTTATTCCTTTGGAGTTTGAGAAAAACTTGCTGAATTTTTTAACAAGTGTGCTCATGTCTTCCTCATCCATTGAAGACTCTTCATCTGAACTTTCCTCAATTTTCAAGGCAATTTTTTCTTTGCCTTGACTTTCTCCTCTTCTTTGGGCTTCCATTTCATCTCATAAGTCAAAAGACTTCCAATGAGTTCATCCATGCCCATTTTCCCTAAATCTTTTGATTCTTCAATTGCCGTGACTTTCATACTCCATGACTCCGGTAATGATCGAAGAATCTTCTTCACGAGCTCTATTGTTTCAAATTTCTTTCCAAGACCTCTTAGCTCGTTTACAAGATTTGAAAATCTCTTATACATCTCCGTGATATTTTCATCTTTCCTCATCTCAAAAAGCTCATATTCACGGAAGCTTAATTCAATCTTAGACTCCTTTACTTGATTGGTTCCTTCATGAGTGGTATGAAGGATTGTCCAAGTTTCGTGGGTTGTTTCACAAGAAGAAACACGATTAAATTCAGTAGTGTCTAAAGCGCAAAACAACATATTTAATGCCCTTGAATTTAAGCTTATTAATTTTTCATCATTTTCGTTAAATTCGCTTTCATCCTTGGGCAAATTCGTGTTTGGATTTATGGGAACAAAATCACCTTTGTCAATAATTTTCCAAAGCTTATAATCAATGGATTGGACAAAAAATTTCATACGAATTTTTCATTGACCATAATTTATACCACAAAACAAAGGTGGTCTAGTTGAACTACCCCCTTCTTCGAATGACGGTTTTTGAAAAACGTTTGCCATATAAGTTTCAAAAAAGGATCTTAAACTCTAAAAATCGTTAGATTTTTGAAAATAAGAGTCCAAGCTCTGATATCAATTGTAAAACCCCAAAAGCAATATTGCAAATAACCTAGAGGGGGGTGAATAGGTTATTTAAAAATTTTACAATTTTAAAGACTTTTTCCTATTCTACTAACTCAAATATGCATATAATTCAAATTGAACACAACCAAGCAAATAAATAATATAAACACAAATTTAAATAGAGTAAGGGAAAGAAATGCTCAGCCAATTTTATAGTGGTTCGGAGCTTTGAACACAAGCCTCCTACGTCCACTTCTTCAAGCCAAACCTCTTGAAGTTTCCACTAGTTGAATCGGGATTGCGCCCAACCGCTTACAATAGTTGATCCGGGATTTTGCCTACAATATAGTTTTGATTCAAGGGAATTTCGCCCTTAACAATAGTTATACGGGATTGCGCCCAAAAATTGTTGTAAGCAAGATATAAGAACAATATTGCCTCTCTAAGGCTGATAACCAATTTGCACAAATAAATTTCCTCAAGAATTTGCAATGTGAGGAATAAAAGATGAAGTGAGATTGAGAGAAAATTGAGGTTAAGTTAAGTGCACTTGTTCTCCAACCCTTCTTACTTCAAAAAGTCTCCAATTTATAGCTCAAAGCTTGCTAGAAAAGGTAAGGATCCGTTGGAGAAGAAATAGATTCATTGGAGCAGCTAAAGTTGAAAGTTTGCTCTCATGTACGGGCGTGAACATGTTCTCACGGCCGTGACCTCGTCAATTAATGCCTCAAGCAGTTCTCCCAACGGCTAAATTTTTCTTGGTGTTAGCACATTTACGGGCGTGACACCATAATGTACGGGCGTGAATTCGTGTCCCTTCATTTTCCAGAACTGAGTACGAAGTCATGCACGACATCCTGTACGAGAGCATGTACGCTTCATATTTTGCCTATGTACGGGAGTACATCCATTATTCACGGGCGTACAGTATTTAGCCTCTTGATCCTTTGACCTTGCACCGGCTGACCTGGTCGTAACTCGAAGGCGTAACTCCCTTTTGCATATTCACGGGCGTGCATCAACCACTTACGGGCGTACATATTGCTTGACTCCTTTGACTTATGTACGACGCACTCACGGGACGTTCATGCTCGTGACTGGTAAGGAATTGGTCTAGCACGGGCGTACATGTTACGTGTACGGGCGTGAATGACCAATGTCAATTTTACACAACCGAGCACGGGCAACGTTACGGGGGTGTGAGAAAGCATGTACGAGATCGATTTGCACTGAGTACAGGCGTACGCATCATATGTACGGTCGTACATTATGCCTGTAAAATATGAAAACAACTTTGTCCTATTTTGGTCATGTTTTCAACCATGTCAGGACATATTAGTCACTTTAACATCATGTTTTGTTATCATCAAAACACCTAGGGGTTTAACACCTTTCTCGATTACGCTTGTATTCTATTTGAGCAATTGACAACAACTCTAAAGTTTTGGATGTGTAGATGAGAATGGCAAAAGCACAAACCCCAAGTTAAGAGTATGCTAAGGTTTGTTCTTGCTATGACAAAACTTAGGACATACAACTCACAACAATCCATATAAAAGTCATAACTTTACCATCCAGACTACCTTCATATATGACAAATTTCTATTGGGCTAAAGTTTAGGGATTAGGTTTATGTTTTAGGTTTCTAACCCCTATATCAAATATTAATACACCTTCATATATGACAAATTTTCATTTAATCCCAAATGATAAATATTCAATTAATCTCTCTATGATATATAAATTTTCTAATTTTCTCCAACACTATATAATATCAATTAAGTTTTATATAACAAAGTATCAATATACCCTTAATCAATCAACCCCAATAAAATAAATAATCAATTAACCCCTCAATGTTATATAAATTTTTATTTCATCCCAATATTATAAAATATCAATTAAGTCCTATATGACAAAATATTAATATACCCCTAATTAATTAACCTTAACATGATAATTAATCAATTAACCCCTCACTATTATATAAATTATTTCATCTCAACATTGTAAAATATCAATTAATCTTAGTAGCAAATTATCAATATACCCCTGTGTAATAAATAAATCAGTTAACCCCAATATATTATATGCAATTTCTATTTCACCCTAATATTGTCAAATATCAATTAAATCCTATACAACAAAATATTAATATACCCCCAATTATTTAACCATAAAATAATAAATATTCAATTAACCCATCCATGTTATATAAATTTCTATTTCACCCTAATATTATAAAATATTAATTAAGTCCTAATGATAAATTATCAAAATACCCTCAATATAATAAATAATAATCAATTAACCCTTTTATGTTATATAAAATTTATATTTCACCTAATATTGTAAAATATTAATTAAATCCTATGTAAAAAAAAAATCAGTATACCCCTAATATTTGATTTTACTGTCTTTACTTATAATAATAAATATTAAACCCTAAGTTTAACGTTAATTAAGTCTTAATTTAAATTCATATAAATGCTAGGATAATCGATTTTCCTTTCTTGAATTTGAACCAAAAAATTTTGTTTACTTCAAATGTGGTATGTGTGTTTTTGGTGTAAAAGAATGGTTTATATAAAAAATGTTAAGGATATAAAGATAATTATGATTATGAAGGGTAAAAGTGGTATAAGTAATTCATAATTGATGAAATTGAAAAATGTGATTATTTTGACTGAATTCTATAATGACATGATTAATCATTTTAATAATTTTTAATTTTAATAATTTATTTCATTTTTATTTTCTATTATGTATTTGAAATATTTTCACCAAAAAAAAGGAAGCGAAAAAGAACCCTCACTTCACGATTCACCACTTTCCCACCAGTGACCAGCCATGCCAACAGTGGAGACCACTCCAATATCATAAATCCAAATTTATTGAAGGCAACGAGTGGTTTGTGGAGTCCCCCCCATTCCACACGGCACAAGATTTTAGTTCTCATTTCCCAAAACTTCCAACGGGACCAGGGATGAAGAATCCTACTATTTTCACCAACTTTGCTCAACTCAGTAATTTCCTTCAGGAATAAAATTATATATACAGATAAATTTTATAAATTTACTTTTATAAATTAAGATAATAATAATATCTAATGGAATGATATAATTATTTATTTTATTTTAAAATTATTTTATTAAATATTATCACATCAAATTATATAAATAAATTTGGAAAATGTGTTTATATACATAATATTACTCTTATTTGAATGAGGCAAGGATATACACGGAAAAGTAATTAAATTAGATAATAATTCCATTCAAAACAAAATGACATTATAAATATTATAATAAACCATCATATATAGTGTTAATGTTCTAATAAAAATAATCATAACGTATTAAAATAATATAAAGTATAAGATTCTTTTTAATTTTTATTATATTTAAGATTTTTGTGATATAATGATATCATTATTTAATAGATATTAACATTAATATATACTATTTAAATCTAATTATTATTATTATTATTTTTTACATGTAACGATGCACATGTATATATACTTTATAGGGATGGAAACTACTTCTCACCCAAAGTTTGTTTACGTAATAAATTCTTCTTTATCAACAGATGTAACAGTTAAATTTAATAATTAACAATTAATAATTAAATTTTAAAAAATAATAATGGTGTGTGACCCATCCAAGTGATAAAAAAAGACCACTTAATTTATTAGACAATTAGATTTTATTATCTCGTTTTATATGAGATAATTAGATCTCATTGTCCTATTTAGTATAAAATACTACTAATAGTGGTTGAAAATGACCTTTGTAAACTATAGAATACCATAAATTATATGGCAAATAACTGGGCCGGTGTGTGTGGTGTTTGAATAGATAATTTTAAAATTAATCAAATTAAAATCTTTTTCTTATTCACAATTAACCAACCAAACAAGTAATCAATACAACGCAAGCCAAGCACACAATCAATATAAAACAATGATAAAGCAAATAAACAAATATAGGGAGAGAAAGAAATACTCAACCATTAGAATGGTTCGAAGCTTCTCCACACCTCCTACATTCACTACTTTAAGTAACTCCGCTTGAAGATTTATTTCCACTAACTTCAACCTCAAAGTTACAGTAGTTTTGACACAAGAGATTTCATACTAGTTTTGATACAAGGGATTACGTTTTTAACTTAGCTAGTTTCACCGAATTGCACCCAAGGGTGTGTGGAAATTACAATAAAATATTGTCTCACAAGGTTGAAACAACAATTTAGCTCTCAAATGATTTACAATATTAAAGAAGAGTTGGAGAATAGAAGATAGAATGCTCTAATTCTCTAACCCTTGAGTCTTCAAATCATTATCAATTTATAGCATTTGAAAAGAATTAGCTATTGAGATGATTTAACAATCGTTGGAGCAATTTGGACGTTCGCATGATCGTGTTCTTCTTTTGCATGGTTGTGCTCCCTTATTTCTGCGCTCTCCAATGGTCATATTCCTTCTATCGCATGCACTTACATGGTCGTGTGTCTTTTCAGTACTTTAGGATTCCAAAAGGCCACACGACATTACGCACAATACCACATGATCTTCACACGATCAGTATTTTTCATTAAACACGAGCGTGTATTATAGCTGCATGGGTGTGTGTCCAAGTCTTATTTTTCAAATACGAGCACGATTGAAACTACATAAAAGTGTGCATCCTTATAACTTTGACACATGATCGTATGCTTGAAAGACACACGGTCATGTGTCCTTGTTTTCTTACACAACAACACTCTACACGACTTAACCAAGTCGTGTGTTGTCTTTATGGCACACACAGGGTCGTGTGGCCTGACCACGCTTAGTAGTGCGTTAGGTTGTAACGGCCCCAAAGCTCGCCCCTTGGGCTGTACTCTACTGCTTCGGGCCTTGGCCTACTGCTGGCCGATTATGGCAGGGCCCGAAGCAGTAGAGTGAGGCCCAAGAGGCAAGCTCTAGAACCGTTACATAAAAATGTGTAGGACCCGCTACCATACATACCACTGTTGTTGAATTATTTCTTTACTTTTATTAATATATTGAAAAACCCTGGTATACATGACAGAAATCCTACAAAAAGGAAGCTGCTACTGTACAAATATACATACATGCGGAAGCTGAAACTTTACTATATAATGGTGGCCAAAAATAAACTTTACATATCTAAACATTTTTTTACATTACATCCAAGTACAAAACATTTGCAATTAATCCCACCAGGCCAATTGAAAAATAACCGGAGCCCTCTCCCATCAGCCTTGGTCCACTCGCTCTTCACCAACACCAAACCTACCTATAAGAAATGAAGAAAGGAAGGGAATGAGTAATAAAATCACCCAGTAAGCATTTCCTACTTCCTTCAACCCAAACAAGCATACAAAACGAAATCCATACTTGGCCTTGGCCTAATTACTCATACAAATCGTTGCTCATTAATCTGAATATTGCTTAATCTGTTCTCTTGCTTGCATTAATAATTAATGCTATGAAATGAGTGTCATGTTATGCTAGACACATCATATAGAAAATACTGAGTATGCATGCATCTGAATCTCTATGTATCCGAAGATACCTGTTGTGCTGATCAGGTTGATGAACACAGAGATTTGACATCTTGGTTATGTGGGCTGAACAGTCTAACGAAATGCTAGAAAGTTAAATATACATACATGTTAAAATTGGAACGATCTGACCGTAGTCAGAAGGTTAAAATCCCACAAATGTCCCATCGAGTTCACTCAAACAACTAACTCGGATATCAGATTCTAAATACTGAATAACTAATACATTCGGATCTCTTGATCTCTTTTCATGCTAATGTCTTGACATATAATGCTATGAAATGTTCACGTTGCATTATTTTTTCTCATTTTATCCTTATATACTATTTTATGGCCATTAAAAGGTTTCTCATGTTTAATACTTCAATTTAAATTATTTCTTGGAAAATTTGCTTGAGCACGGGCATGCATAGTAAACACACGGGCGTGCATAAAGCAAACACACGGACGTGTGTGAAGACACATGGGACCGTGCGTTGGTCGTGCAGCCGATCATGCTAGCTTTTGAAATTTCTACGTATTTCATGAAATAAACACACACACAGCCGTGCTAGTCTCTAATCATATGATCATATGAACTTTTATCAATAATCCAAATAACTTTCTTAGAAGTTGCAAAAAATACATTTATCACACCAAATATACATGGATGATGAACGTTTGGCATAAGTTGCAATTTGTCTTCAACATTTGGCAAGATTTCGTTCATCACCATAACTTTCCTCGCAATCTTTTTTCTTAGTTTTTTTTTTTTTTTTTTAATCCCATAATTCAAGATAACCAATGATTTCATCACATCATTTCATATGACCTAATTCACCATAATAATGACTACATACATGATTGTTAAATGTCCAAGTTTGATTATTGTGATTCTTCACCGAGCCAAATGATGATCCTTGTTGAGATTTGTTGGCTAGCATAGTCGAGTGCTCAAAGATTGGGTGAGAGCCCTATTGTTCGTCTTTGTTGATACTCCCTACTCACATAGGCCTACATCCTCTCCAAATCAAGTCTTGAATCATTTTGTAAGATTTCTCCACAAACCTGATCAAATTTAGAATCAAGTCCACTTGGAACTATATGAACTTGAAGCCTCGCCATTGCTTAATGTAACTAGACCACTCCTTCCATTATTCCTTCCTGAGAACCAGTCTTGAGATCAATCTTCTGAAAAAAATCTACAAGTTCATTGTAGTATGTTGACAATGTGTTTACCATCTTGTCAAGTTGAAATGGATTTTTCATTCAATTCAAAGAGACGAGATTGTCTAATCTATGATGATCCACGTTGCGAATGTTGGATTTTTAGGTATGGTTTTTGGCTTCTCCGGTGAGGTATACAACTTTGTTGCAAGCGCCAATGTGCACCTCCATAAGTTGAGACCATAATCAGTCTTTAGTCTCATTTATTTGGTAGATAATAATTGGTGGTGTTAAACACAGGTGTCTATAAAATTGTTTTTTTCTTGAATATTTCTTCTCTGTTTTGAAACAAATATATAGGTATAATTATATATTAGTGAAGGAAACAATCCTATTCTAAGGAAACTATATATTCCTATACTAATATACAAAATTGGTTCATTAACCTAATAATAACAAAATGAATTCCTATAATTACAGCATACAGACAACTCATGTCAATAGTATTCATGGTAGCCATCGCTGATCTAACAATATTTGCCATCGAAGCGTATGCAATTTAGATCTACTTTGGAAGCAGCCACCTAACAGACTCACAACTTACTCTTGAGTCTATTCTTATGCATATCCAATGCTTAGGTACTTAATAATCTGCCTAATTTACTAACATATTTTTTCTATAATCAATTTTAGGTTGCAAAATAATATCCCAAGCTACAAAGAACAATCAATCCATTTAAATAGTAAGATAAGCAGTAAAAGTATCCAAACCTCTCTAGGATACTCCTATGATGGATCACAAAGATCAAATATATCTTCTTCTAGGAGGCACCATCACCCAACTTTAATTTAGTATCTACCAACTGGTCACTGGAAACTTTTGCAAGGGGATTTATCTGTTCAAAGGAATAGAGATTTATACTAAGAAATCCATTGAAAAAAATTTTTAAAAAAAAATTAAGAGATTTTATGTCCCAAAGAATATGACAAGCAACAATTGTGCACCACTAAAGAAAGAGTAAAGAGATCATTATTGATTGAGGCTTTAGAAGGTTATGCTCACTTTCACTGATCAATGCCAATTGAGATATTAAAAGGTTATGGTCACTTTTATTGATTAATGCCAATTGAGATGTTAAAAGGTTATGCTCACATTCATTGATAAGGCAGTAAAAAGAAAGTTCATACAATTTCTTTACTCATTCAATAGCATCATTTAGTTATCATATATCTTAATATTTCTTAAAAAATTAATTATGTTCAAAAGTTAATTCCCTACTTTGGTGTTCAAATTAATATATCTCAGCTACTGTGCAACATGCAAGTTAATATTACATTTGGCATTCACTTGCAAATTTCCCATCATTAAAAGATGGATTAGTGACTAGGTGTTATTTTCAATGCAGAAAAATCTTCATCTTCATCAGCATCAAATTTGGCAGTTGCTATTAATAATAATTATTCCATGTAAATGGAAAAATAGGCAGTAAACATATTGAAACCTCTAGAGGATCCTACAGTGATGCAAATACCTCTTTCAGCTGAAGGCAAAATCATCATTGAAGTTCAACTTAGCATCAGCGGCTACCAACTGGTTACTAGAAGCTTTGGCAAGGGGATTCATATCTTCAAAGAGAATTTTACTAACACATGAATTGGTAAAATTAAATAAAATATTGAATAGATTATATTCATGTAAGAATATGACAAGTAGCACTTGTGACCCAAGAAATAAAGAATGTAAGATCAACCACAATTGAGAAATAAAAATGTTTAAGCTCACTTCTAGTAAGGTACAGTCACATTTGCAAAAGAGTTCATACAATTTCTTCACTAGCTCAATGGCATCATTTTGATCGGCAGTCTTGGATGCTAAACCATCTACAACCTTTGAAATATCTTCATCAGTAATTCCTTTGCAAACATCAACAAGCACCTGTCAAAAACAAAGATGTGTCAGCCACAAACTAATATAGCAACTTGATGGTCATGTAAATCAGCATAGATGGAGACAAGGATTACTCTAACTTAATATCATTTTAAAGTTAATTAGGTTCAGAAAATAATTCACCACTTTGGTGTTCAAATTAATAATTTCACTTCTACTATGAAAAATGTTACCAATCGGAAAAAATACTTACATTCAACCACACAAGTACTAATTACTTTGAGAAATTTAATGTTATCAAAATAAACAAAAGAGACTTCAGCAGACCAACATACTGGTGAATTGAATACTAAAAGTATTATTTAGTATGCTACCCCGTCATGGGTTTTGGGAATGTTGAGAGACACTGGACTGGACCTAAATAGGAATGCGAAATTCACCATCAGCCATGCATCTTGCAAATTTACTCCAACCAAGCGGGTGGATTGCTGTCAATAAAATATCATGATTTAATTTAATCAATGTTTTTAGGAAGATCTATTCCAAAAATAACTTCAAATATATGACTTCTTCATTAATGGATTCATGTAAATACAATCACCTCCACAATGTTGGCACACACCCTTACATGGAAACTTTAATGTCTGACAAGGCTCTCGTAATAAGCTGAACTCACCCAGAAAATGCAATTACTTGACATCAATGTCCTGTTTGTTTGTAGGTTAAAAATGATGGTAGCAAATTCAAAACTTCATGATAATTTTCATGCTTTTGTTGTAAATCTAAAATAATTGAACCTGTGGATGCATCTGGCTTCACATTTCTCTCTTTCTTTTTGTGAAGAAGCTCAACCACTTTTGAAGCTTCATTATTCTGCAAGAAACCAGACATAAGCGTATTAAAAATGACAAAATCTAGAGCACAACCGTTCCACTCCATATCTGAGAACAAATTACTCGCCATTTCTAACTTCCCTCCTTTACAAAGTCCATGTATCATAATGTTATATGTCACAACACTTGGATCAAAACCTTTGTTGCACAATCTGTTAAACAGTTCCTAGGCACTTTTGAGTCTCCCTGTTTTGCACAACCCATCAATGAGACAATTGAAAGTTATAATGTCGGGTTGAATGTTTTGATTTGCTGAATTATGAAAGAGCTCAACAGCCCCCAAAAAGCAACCATTTTTGCAAAACCCATTAATAAGAATAATATAAGTATATAAACGAGGATGCATATTACTAACTTGCGACTCACCAAATAGCTTTTTTGCGTGTCTGACATTGCAAGTCATAAAAAGGTCAGATAGCAAGGTGTTATAAGTAACAATTGTTGGCCGAATTCCCTTTGAGTTCATTTACTTATAAAGACAAATAGCTTCATCAACTTTTTGATTCTTGTAATACCAATACCAATTGATCAGAGTATTGTAGTTAACAGGCATGCATCCATTATTCAACATCAAAACAAACAATTCCTTGGCATCATCAAGTTTATTTGCCAAACATAAACCGTCTATCAAAATATTATAGCTATAAACATCAGGCTTACACCCATTACTTGTCATAGAATCAAATATCTTTCTAGCATTGTCAATTCCACCTGCCAAGCAAAATCCACTCAAAATTGTGGTAAAAGTTGTGCTGGGACGAACACCTTTATTAATCATTAGTTGGAGCAATTCAGTGGCTTCATCCATCTTTCCTCTCACACAAAGTTCATCTATTACCACACTAAATGTCACCACATTAGGCTTTACACCTTCATCCAACATCTCTACAAACAAAGTTTTGGCCTCCTTCCTTTTAGATGTATTACACAAACCATAAATTAAAGTGGTGTAAGTAATCACGTTTGGATTAATGCCCTGCTCTTCATTTCTGAAAACAGGTTCTTCGCCTTGTCTACAAACCCGTATTTGCAAACACCATCAATAATACTATTATAGCAAACAATATCGAGCTTACAAACGACACCAAATTTACCATTACTGTTATTCATGTCCTCAAATAACTGAAGGGAAACAGCGACATTAACAGTTCGACACAACCCGGTAATCAAAATCCCAACCGTAAAAAATTCAACGGCCTTCTTAGTCTTGACCATTAATCAGACTAGCAAAAGTCACAGCATTTGGGTAAAAACCCCCCTCCTAAAGATACTTCCAAAAACAACAAAACCATCAGAAACGCTGGCCATTTTGCATAAGCAATTAATAATGATGTTAAAAGTAATCAAATTTGGCAACAACCCAGCAGAAATGAATCTCGTGTACAGGACAAGAAGTTGATTGAAATGTTATTTCTTAACAAGTGCAGAAAAAAAAACATTGAATGAAGACATAGCAGGAGTGGGGTCCATATGAATCATATAATCGAAGGAACCAAGAGTTCCATCAAGAGAAAAGTTACCTGACCTGCAGTTCACATGGAGGAAATTATCAAGTTGAGAATACTGTTTTAAAAGTAGAAGTGTGTTTGGGTGATTTTGTGAGTTTATTTTGGGAAACTGAATAATGAATAAATGAAGATGAAAATCTAACATGGAAAGATGAGTTGGAAGAAACAAGTGCAGTTTTAAGAAGCATTTTCAGAGGGGATTTGTGAATTGGGAAAGAGAGGACTGGAAAAAACATTTTCAGAAAAGCACAACTTTTAACTTTCAGGTTCGTTTTTATTGTATCACATATTAAGAACATTGTTTTATTATCAAAAACTTTGTTTTTATTATCTAAATATTTATAGTTATTACATACAACTTATCATTTCTTATCATGCACTTTTAGATTAAAAAACAAAAAAAGAAGGATGGTGGGACTAAAAACATGTAAAAGATGTTGTGAATTTAGTGAAAGGAATTCAAAGAAAATGGAGGTGGGGGAAATTGAGACAATGTGAAGTAGACAAAACAAATTATCAAACTTTTGCTTTATCTTTCACAAGTGAAAGAAGCCCAAAAATTGAACAAAATGAATGGCTGGCTAATCCACCAATATCATAAATATTATAATACTTCTCTTTAAATCATCACCCTTTGGATGAAAACCAAAGCAAGGATACATCTATTTAATATTTTGTAAAATGAGATTGATCGTGCTTAAATTATTTCATGAAAAACATTACTGAAAACACTCAGTGGTATAAAACCAAGTGAAAGGGATAAAAAAAGTGTAATATATATTTTGTCCAATATGTAACATATTTAAAGAACTCGTTCTCTTAATGAATGCAAGTTGGAAATAAATAGGCTTTTAAGCCTATTGGATTCAAAACCTTATTCAACTTGTGAATCATGTCAGGAAAAATAACCAAATTGCTCTTTAAGAGAAAAGGGGGAAGAATCAAAGAGATTTTTTGATTAATACATTCACATGTATGCAGCCCATTTAATAAAAATGGTTAGGAGAGATTTCTCATACTTCATTACTTTTACCGATGATTATTCAAGGCACAAATACATGCATTTAATGAATCTTTTGAAAAAATTACAGAATTCAGTAATAAATTAGAGAAATAATCTATAAAGAATATTAAGGCCTTCTGATCAAATGATAAAAGTGTATTTTAGTGTGAAATTTTGAGATTATTTGAAGGAGTACGGAATAATATATCAATTAACTCTTCTATATACACTACAACATAATGATGTATTAGAAAAGAGGAATGGTACTCTATTGAAAAATGGTACAACCCATGGAAAGTTTTATGGACTTGATAAAGTCATTGTAGGGATATGTCTCATTTTTAGTTGCACGTATTTTGAATAAGGCACCATCCAAATTCATGTAAAAGACACCTTTTGAGATATGGTGTGGCAAGACATCCATTATTAATTATCTAAAATTTTAGGGATGTCCAACTTACGTTAAGGTAGTTAAGACTAATAAACTAGATGCCAACTCCAAAAAAGGTTGGTTTATAGGATATCTTAAAGATTGTTTAGGATATTTTTTTCTACTTCCTAGCTAATTAAAGAATCCTTATCAATGGAAACGTTTAGTTCTTAGAGGAAGAGTTTTTGAAAGAAGGTAATGCAAGAAGAATAATAAAGCTTAAAAAAGAGTTTGAATAACTACAAAGCAAACAACTTGATCTAGGAAGGTTCTCTCAGTAGAACTGGGCATAAGATGCACCTATTCTAGTTTGATGATCTAGTAAAGTGTCTAAAGCTCTAGAAAGAAACAAATTTCTCCACAAACAGGATTTTGAATCCTTTATGGTAAGAAAAGTCGATCAAGGTAATAATCCTAAAGGCTATAAAGCAGCATCTTATAATTCTATTTTAAAAGATGGCTAAAAGCCATGAAATCTATGATGGATTTCATGAATGCTATTAAGTATGAACATTTGTTGACTGATCAATAATGGGAGGCTCTATAACGCTCCCAAAATTGATTATAATATCTCACAATGTCACCTCTAAAATTCCAGCCCCAAACTAACATCAAAGTATTCAAATTCATGCAATATTCCACCCAAATTCAGTACTAATTCATTAACAAGAAAGGTAGGGAAATGAAGATCATTTAACATCAACAAACATAAATTAAAATGTGCAAGAATACAAACCTCAAGCATAAAGAATTCCTCCACCAACTTGAGGGTAAACCAAGGGTAAAGGAAAATTTCACTATCAAGGTTCTTCTACCACCAAATTCCTTCTTGCAAATGGAAGTTTGGATAAAAGAAATATGCATTCACATGAGCCAACCAAGTATCATGGAATAAAGAAAACAAAAGCTTCTCTAATTTTTCAATTCATCAAAAGCTCCATTTACAATGAAAATACTGTTTTTTTATAAGCATGTACAAACCATGGTTAAAATCTAACTAACCCTAGTTAACTTAAATATAATTTAAATGAAATAAAAGAAAGCATAAAAATGCAACTTATATAAGTTTCCTATATCTAATTACAATGCTTAATTTAAATGTAAACATATTTTGAAATGTCATAATTTGCATGCTTGTATCTTCATGTATATTTTTCTTGATTGAATTGACATTGATTCAAAATTTTAATTTGAGTATTCGATCTGAATTAATTACTCAAATTTGATTTGAAAAGTTGTTAGCATTCGAATCCGTATTAGAATTTATTTGAAATTCAAATTATCAAGGATGGGGCATTAGAGACATTCTGGAAGCAATGACATGCAAAACTGATTGAAAAAACAAGGGAATGGAAAATAGGGGGCAGAATCCAAGTGTTGTGATGTCATGTCGCGGCATGCAGCATGTGTGTGGACGACGAGTGCGCAAGCACGCACATTGCGCACACGCATGCGCGTAGCATGCTTGCTTACACTACAAGGCAGTACACGCATGAGCATAGTGTAGCGGCCTAAACCCTCGGGCCTTAGGTCGGTACGAGTCTGTTGCTTTGGGTCTTGGCCCTCTACACACATCATGCTTCCACTGCCTTTAGTCCCCTAGGGCATGGGTTCAAGTGGTGTAGGAGGCATTAGAAAACCCCAGGGGGAGGGACAGTACCTGTTATGGGATGGGCTGAGAGGGGCCGCCATAGCCAACCAATAGAGGGTCAAGGCCCAAAACAGCAGACTCGTACTAGCGTAAAAAATTAGCCTAATGGATAGTAACACACTATGTTTCCACTGCCTTTAGTCCCCCGGGGCATGGGTTTCAATGGTGTGGGAGACATTAGAAAACCCCGGGGGGAGGGACAGTACCTACTATGAGATGGGCTGAGAGGGGCCGCCATAGTCAGCTAGTAGAGGGCCAAGGCCCAAAGCAGCAAACTTGTTCTGGCCTAGGGGCTGAGGGTCTGGGCCGTTACACATAATACGCTGTAGGGGCAACATGCGGGAACGCACGGGCGTGCGTATGGTTGTTGTAGCATCCTAGATTCGGAAGCCTTTTCAGTTAGATTTTAGGGGTTAGAAATCGAATTCAGAGAGAGATTGGGAGTCTGGTAAAGTTCAGGGGTGAGTTGGTAAGTTTTCGGAGCCATGCGGCTTCTGTTAGAATCCTTTCGGAAGGATTCGAGTAGGCGAGCGAGAGGGAAATAAGTGATGCTTATTTTCCCTGGTGCACGCCCGTGCATCATTCGTGCACGCCCGTGCATGGCCTAGTATTTAAGTGGAACCGTGAGTTAAGTTCATTTCTTTACTCACCCGTTTGCATTTCAGCCATATTCTCTCTTTCATTTCAGTGCCTCCCGTCCCTAGAGAGGAGACTCAGCAACCATTAGCTCCCAATCCGATTAGAGAGCCAAGAGATTAGTGATTTCAAGCTTGATTTCAAAGCATGGAGAGAGGTAAGTGTTTCCTTACCTTTTCTTGAGTTTTCCCGGCTTGCTTTGTGCCTTTTGCTGCCATGGATGAATTATATGCATGTTGATGAATGTTTGAGATGCTTTTATGGCCTTGCATGTCGAGTTTGATGGCAAATTCTCACCTTTGAAGCATGCATGTGTGTATGTATGGCTTTAGTGAGAGAAATAAGATGTTTGCATGGTAGATTCCATGATTGGTGATGCATGTGCAGGTTGAGGCTTGAATTGTGTTAATTTGGATGTTGAGAACATGTGTTTGAAGTGTTATTGTGAATGAATGTGATTTGGTTGGCCATTTGTGCATTTTCCGAGCGGTGCTTTGTTGAAGAACCAGACGCACGACCGTGCGCCATTATGGCAATTTGGATGTTGAGAACATGTGCTTGAATTGGCAATTTGGTTGGCCATTTCTCCAGATGCACGCCCGTGTGCACGACCCATGCACGGCCAGAAAATGTGCATGCACGCCCGTGTGTCCGCATACGCACGCCCGTGTGTCCGCATACGCACGCCCGTGCATAGGCATTTCAGTGACAATAAATAGTAAATTCCCGAGAGTTGCACGACCAGGCGCACGACCAGTGCACGGTCCCGTGCGTCAGGGTGCACGCCCGTGCACATTTCATGCACGCCCGTGCATCAGCAGAATTTCAGAAAAATGTTATTTGAATGTGAAATTGAGCATGCGAATTCAGAATAAATATTTAATGGCTTCAGATAAGCATCAAATAAGCATGTAATGAGTTAATAAGCTGCATATGCATGTCATGGCATTACATGTAGCTTCAGAGAGGATCAGGGGATCCGAATTCAGCAGTATTCAGAACCCGATGTACGGGTAAGAGTATAGGTGGAACACGAGGGGGCATCTGTGGGATTCAGCCTTCTGACACCAGTCAGAACGCTCAGCAGTATTTCAGATTCAGTTCCTGACACCAGTCAGATGATTCAGCAGTATTTCAGTTTCAGCTCTCTGACACCAGTCAGATCGTAGCAGTACAGTATTCAGATTCAGCTTTCTAGCCAGTAGCTAGAATGGTTAACCCACATGGCCAGGATGCCGAATCCCTGTATTACCCAGTCTGATCAGCACAGCAGGTACCCGAGGGTACAGAGAGAGGTATTCAAATGCATGCATCCAGTTTTCAGTTAGCATGACATGACATACACATCATGACGTGCATACATATGATATTAATAAATGAATGAGATCCAGATGAGCAGTATCCAGATTCCAGCAAACGCATAGATGTATGATTAGGGCCGAGGCCCAGGTATGTGTTTGTTTACATGATTGTCTGTGCTTGCTTGGGTATTGAGGGAAGTAAGGAGCGCTTACTGGGTGATCTTTATCACTCATCCCCCCTCCTTCTTCCAGTTTTACAGGTGTTCGTGCTAGGTTCGAGGAGCGGTTGGATCGAGGCTGACGGAGAAGGCATGCACACACACCTCGATCAGTGTATATCAGTTATGGACCTGTGTGGTCATTGTTGTACATGTTTCGTATCCAGATGTACAGTATATGTATATGATGTAGGCCAGTGGGCCCTTGTACAGAATAGTTATATATCTCAGATATATATATATATATGATGTATATTCAGATGAGCTTCCGCGTGTACAGAAATGTAAAACATTGTACAGTTTTAGTTATTTTATTTTCAGTAGGATTCCCGTTGCGGGTACCCAGGTTTTCAGATGATTAATAGAAAGCTCCCCAGATATTGTTGTTATTCAGCAGCAGAGGGTACTCGTGGCGGCGGGTCCTACATTTGTTGGTATCAGAGCAAAGTTGTAAGTGTGTGGTGCTTTTCTCTCCTTCGCAGTCGTCGTCCAGACCCTCCTCACAGCACAGTCAGGTATTGATTTCCAGATTGATTGTGTTATGTGTTTCTAACCCCTGGTTTGTTGTGATGCTATAGATAGAGAAGAGTATATCCCTAGATATCTAGATGGGACAGACAGTAGTTCTACCGCCCACCCTATGAGTGTTAGTGATAGGCGGCGCCCTCAGACTACCTCCCATGTATCGATGAGACCCGATCAGTTGAGAGATATGATTGGGGATGTTGTCAGAGAGAGCCTCCAGCAAGCTGGAGTGGGTAATGCTACAGAGCCAGATAGAGTTACTCCTCCTCAGTTTGAGAGTCATCAGATTCCGAGGAGAAGACATTCCCAGTCACAGCATCAGTCGCATCCACAGTATCAGCGACAGTATCAGTATCAGTCGCAACCTCAGTCAGTTAGAGAGAGGCATCAGTATCCAGCTGCTTATGCAGATTCCAGTCAGAGTACGAGTACAGATACAGTGGGTACTGGTTCTTCAGGTAGACTTCATCCGATCTACCATCTACTAGGGCCGTATCAGCCAGTCAAATTCAGTGGATCCAGGGATCCAGCAGTAGCGGAGGACTGGATAGAGTCAGTAGAGAGTGTTATGGGTCTCTACACGTTGTCAGAGAGAGAGAAAGTTAGATATGCAGTGTTCCATCTTAAGGGTGATGCCAAGGTCTGGTGGAGTCTAGTCAAGGCTTCCATCAGTGAGCGGCAGATGACATGGGTGCGATTCAGACAGCTTTTGATGCAGAGTACAGGAGTATGGAGGTGATTTATGCTAAGGCCCAGGAGTTTATTGATTTGGCTCAGGGGTCGAGTTCAGTAAAGGAATATGCTACCAGGTTCAACGCATTAGCGAGATTTGTCCCGAGTTTGGCAGGGACAGAGTTGGGCCGAGTTCAGAAGTTTATCCATGGGTTGCATCCTGCAATTTATAAGGATGTGATGACAGGACCAGAGCCTCCCCAGAGATTCAGTGATGCCTTGGGGAGAGCACTCAGATCCGAGGTCGGTTTACAGAAGATGGGTGTTATGAGCAGTGCATCTGAGAGAGTTCAGAGGTCAGATGACAGAGACAGGGGCAAGAGGCCAATGTCAGCCAAGAGATCTGCCCGCGCTTTCCAGAGTCAGAGGCAGAAAGTTGCACCCCAGCCACCACAGTGTACCAGATGTGGCAGACGCCATCCAGGGGAGTGTTTATCTGGTCAGATAGTATGTTACTGGTGCCATCAGCCAGGGCACATGATGGCAGCATGTCCAGCCAGATTGGGTACAGGTGCAGGTGCTGGACAGGGCAGAGGTGGAGCCGGTCAGTTCAAAGGCCGAGGTGGTCTACCCAGAGGCGGAGTTAGAGCCGATAGAGGTGGAGCAGAGGTTCCCAGAACTGGTGATAGAGCACCTGAGGGTGGTGCCGGACCTTCAGGAGTTGGCGGAGGCAGAGCCAGAGTTTATGCAGTCCGCCAGGAGCAAGCAGAGGCCATTCTCCATGCAGTTACCGGTCAGTTACTCTATTTTGGTACTCCTTTATTTGTGCTTGTTGATTGTGGAGCCACACACAGTTTTGTATCATGGAGTGTAGTGGAGAGGCTAGGGGTTGACCCTAGTGTGGCCAGTAGGAGTATACATGTAGAGATGCCAGATGGGGGATTTGTGTTGAGTGACAGAGTCCTCCTAGATCAGGAGGTAGAGATTAAGGGTAGATCCATGATGATTGATTTGATTCTGCTGGAGTTAGCAGATTTTGATATGATATTGGGGATGGATTTTCTGGGTAGATATGGTGCAGAGATAGACTGTGGAAGGAAGAAGGTGAGATTCCATATAGGCCCTGATCAGTTTGTGTTTGGTGAGGGCAGAGTTGACAGTCTGACGATCTCCAGCATTCAGGCGAGCAGATTGTTGAGACAGGGTTGTGTCGGATACTTGGCCAATGTTGTGTGTAGCAATTTAGTGGGTCCGAGTATCGAGGAGGTGCCAGTTGTTGGAGAGTTTCCAGATGTGCTTCCAGAAGAGTTACCAGGGTTGCCTCCAGACAGAGAGTTGGAGTTTAGTGTTGAGCTTCTTCCAGGTACGGCTCCAATTTCTAAGGCTCCGTACCGGATGGCTCCAGCTGAGCTTCAAGAGTTGAAGAAGTAGCTTCAGGAGTTGACAGATAAGAGGTTTATCAGACCTAGTTGTTCGCCTTGGGGAGCTCCGATTCTATTTGTTAAGAAGAAGGATGGGTCGATGAGGATGTGCATCGACTACAGAGAGTTGAACAGAGTAACAGTGAAGAATAAGTATCCCCTGCCGAGGATTGATGATTTATTTGATCAGCTGAGAGGTGCAACGGTATTTTCAAAGATTGATTTGAGATCTGGGTACTATCAGGTCAGAGTGGCAGACAGAGATATTCCCAAGACAGCTTTCAGGACCAGATACGGGCATTATGAGTTCGTGGTCATGCCATTTGGGTTGACTAATGCCCCAGCGATCTTTATGGATCTGATGAACCGGGTGTTTCATGATTGCTTGGACCGGTTCGTGGTGGTTTTCATTAATGACATTCTGGTGTATTCCAAGAGTGTGGCAGAGCATGAGGAGCATCTCAGATATGTGCTTCAGAGACTCAGAGACAGACAGCTGTATGCCAAGTTTTCCAAGTGTGAGTTCTGGCTTGATAGAGTTGCATTTCTGGGTCACGTGGTTTCAGCAGATGGCATTTCAGTGGATCCCAGTAAGGTAGAGGCAGTCTTGAGTTGGCCAAGGCCGAAGACAGTAAAGGAAATCAGAAGTTTCCTTGGGTTGGCAGGTTATTACAGGCGATTCATTGAAGGATTCTCTAACCTAGCAAGACCTCTCACTGCCTTGACTAGGAAAGAGGTTCCATTTGTTTGGTCCGATGAGTGCGAGGCACGATTCCAGGAGCTCAAGCAGAGATTGACTAGTGCTCCAGTGTTGGCACTACCTCAGGAGGGAGTTGAGTTTAACATTTACACAGATGCGTCCCATCAGGGGATCGGGGCAGTGTTGATGCAGGGTGGTAGAGTTATTGCTTATGCCTCCAGACAGTTGAAAGATCACGAGATGAGATATCCCACTCATGATTTGGAGTTAGCTGCAGTTGTGTTTGCCTTGAAGATTTGGAGACATTACTTGTATGGGGTTAAGTGCAGCATATATTCAGATCATAAGAGTCTGAAATATTTCTTCACCCAGAGAGAGCTTAATATGAGACAGAGGAGATGGCTAGAGCTGGTAAAGGACTATGATGTTGACATCAGATATCATCCAGGGAGAGCCAATGTAGTGGCAGATGCTTTGAGCAGGCGAGTAGCCTTATCCAGTCTTTCAGTTCAGAGAGAGTTGCAGTATGAGATTGCTAGAAAGTATATTGAGATTGTTACTGCGGGATTCTCCAGACTGCAGATCAGATCTTCTCTATATGATAAGATTAGAGAGTGTCAGATGTCCGATGAGTAGACTCAGAGCATGCTTCAGAGGATGTTAGAGAGATCAATACCAGACTTTGAGTTCAGAGATGGGATCTTGAGATTCAGAGACAGAGTATGTGTGCCACAGAATTCAGAGTTGAGGCAGAGGATTTTATCAGAGGTGCACAGTACGGTGTATTCAGCACACCCAGGCAGTACCAAGATGTATCAGGATCTCAAGAAGAGTTTCTGGTGGTCGGGCATGAAGAAAGACATAGCAGATTTCGTTTCCAAATGTCTGGTATGTCAGCAGGTTAAGGCAGAGCATCAGAGACCCTCAGGTTTACTTCATCCTTTGAGTATTCCTGAGTGGAAGTGGGAAGATATTTCTATGGATTTCATTTCTGGTCTTCCCAGAGTTCAGAGGGGATTTGATGGCATATGGGTGATTGTGGACAGACTGAGCAAGTCAGCTCATTTTCTACCTATTAGACAGGGTATGTCTACGGATCAGTTGGGGAGACTGTACATCAAAGAGGTGGTCAAACTCCATGGTGTTCCCAGGACTATAGTGTCAGATAGAGACTCCAGATTCCTGTCAGCTTTCTGGAGGTCATTACAGAGAGCCTTGGGGACCAGATTACAGTTTAGTTCAGCCTACCATCCTCAGACGGATGGGCAGACCGAGAGAGTTAACAAGATTCTGGAGGATATGCTCAGAGCTTGTTGTATGGACTTCCAGACCGATTGGGCAGAGTTGATTCCCCTCATAGAGTTCGCGTATAATAACAGTTATCAGACGACTATTCAGATGGCTCCATTTGAGGTATTATACAGTCGGAGGTGTAGATCTCCTCTTCATTGGGATGAGATTGGAGAGAGAGATTCTCTGGAGACAGTTGTGGGCCCAGAGATTGTTCAGGGGATGATTGAGCAGATCCGGATCATCAGGCAGAGGATGAAACAGGCCCAGGATCGACAGAAGAGTTATGCAGACCTGAGACGCAGAGAGATTGAGTTTGCAGTAGGCGACAGAGTTTTTCTGAGAGTTGCACCGTACAGGCACGTGCTCAGATTTGGCAGAAAGGGGAAGTTGGCCCCTAGATTCATTGGTCCCTATGAGATACTTGAGAAAGTGGGGACAGTTGCCTACAGGTTGGCCTTGCCAGCTAGCATGGACAAGATTCATAATGTTTTCCATGTGTCTCAGTTGAGGAAGTATGTGGGGGATCCATCTCATATGCTTCAGTTTTCAGAGATAGAGTTGGCAGATGATTTGAGTTATCAAGAGCTGCCAGTACAGATTCTGGATTACAAGGTCAAGGTTCTTCGGAACAAGCAGATTCCTCTTGTGAAGGTCTTATGGCGCAGTCAGAGAATGGAGGAAGCCACTTGGGAGGTAGAGTCTGAGATCAGGGATAGGTTCCCAGAGTTATTCAGGTAAATTCCGGGGTCGGAATTTTATAAGGGGGGAGGAAATGTAGCATCCTAGATCCGAAAGCCCTTAGGGGTAGAATTTTGGGGTTAGAAACCGAATTCAGAGAGAGATTGGGAGTCTGGTTAAGTTCAGGGGTGAGTTGGTAAGTTTTCGAAGCCATGTGGCTTCCGTTGGAATCCTTTCGGAAGGATTCGATTAGGCGAGCGAGCGGGAAATAAGTTAATTGGGATGTTGAGAACAGGTGTTTGAAGTGTTATTGTAAATGAATGTGATTTGGTTGGCCATTTGTGCATTTTCCGAGCGGTGCTTTGTTGAAGAACCAGACGC
>JAJEJH010001504.1:0-24205 GCA_026122585.1 Anacardium occidentale | reverse complement strand
ACCGTGTGTCCCTTCTTTACGTGTTTAGCCAGATTTCTTTCCAGAAGCCTGCATGGCCAGACACACGACCGGGGCACGGTCCTGTGTGTCTAGGCACACGCCCGTGTTCTCTTGGCAGCACGACCGTGTGTGTGCAAGCACGCCCGTGTGTCTTCTTGGCACGCCTGTGCGTTCAGTGATTTTTCTAGAAAAAGACAGAAATGATTTAATAAAGGATGGGTAACCTTTCTAGAGGCTAAATGACATCAGATAGCCCAGAAATCAGATAAGAATGTAGCATATGCATAGAATGACACAGCATGTAGCCTAAATGAGGATCTAGGGATCTGAATTCAGTAGATTTCAGCAGTCAGAACCCAATGTATGGGTTTCAATTTTGGGGTGAACTCGAGGGGGCATCTGTGGGACCCAGCATTCTGACACCAGTCAGTCTGCTCAGCATTTCAGTATTCAACTTTCTAGCCAGTAGCTAGAATGTTCAGCCCACTTGGCCAGGATGCCGAATCCCTATGTTCATCAGCCTGATCAGCACAGCAGGTACCTTCGGGTACAGTTATAGATTCAGATGTATGCATCATCATACAGTTTCAGTTTCCAGTTCAGCATGACATGACATCCTCATCATGCCATGGCTAATTAATAATCAGATAATCAGTAACCAGTAATCAGATAACAGAATAATCAGTTTCAGCGCTAGCAAGCGATTAGATGTATGGATAGGGCCGAGGCCAAGATTCAGTGTGTGTTTGTGTGTGTTTGTTGCTTGCTTGGGCGGGGGAATTAAGGAATGCTTACTGGGTGATCTTTATCACTCATCCCTTTCCTTCTTCCTTCCTTTTCAGGTTAGTTGGCTGCTGGCGAGGAGCGGGTGGATCGAGGCTTGCGAGAAGGGACCCCACACACACTTCCCAGCTTGTATGTATTTTCAGTTTGGACCTGTGAGGTCATGTATTTCATGTATATTTTCAGATGTAAAGAACAGTGTATAGAACATATATATGTATATAGTTATGAAAAGCCATTATGGGCTCATTGTATATTTGTTTCAGTTTTAGCTTCCGCTTATGTACAGTAGCAGCAGTAGGGTTTCTTTTTCGTAGGATTCCCGTCTCGGGTACCCAATTTCCAGTTTATTAAATAAAAGAGATTTATTCTTCAGCAGCAGGGGTACTCGGGGCGGCGGGTCCTAAAATATAAGATTAAAGGATGAGACAACAGTTTTTAAGCATTCGAATAACTTTTAAGATACAGTGAACACATTGACTAACCAAGAGATTACATTATCTAATGAGTTACATGTTTGTTTGATCTTAGGTACCTTATTTGACAGTTGAAAAACATTGTTAATTGTTCTTAATAATTGTGCACCTAGTGTCAAAATGTTTATGGACTTAGTATAATAGAGTTTATTCAATGAAGAAAGTATAATGAATGCTTGATACAAAAGAACGAGGGAGAAGTAAAACTAGAGCCTCTCAGGGTTTAGACAATTGTGAGAAATCAAGAGGTAGTACCAAGTTCAAAAAGGGCTTCGTTTGTCATCACTATGGTAAGTTTAGTCACATTACATAGTTTATGTATGACCCAATTGAGAGTGGTGTCATAAAACCTTAAATAGTTAAAATTGATAAAAAAAAAATGAGAAAAGCAATACAAAAGAATAGTGCATTTGATCAGACAATTGATAGATAATATAATGTTTCATCATATGGCTTAAGAGACAGAGGCACATATCTTGTGGAAGAAATTGTCAAAGTTGTATGGGAGAAAAACTCTCCACAATAAAGTTTTTCTTATAAGAAAACTTGTTCATATAAGATTAAAGGATGAGACAATAGTTTTTAAGCATTTGAATAACTTTTAAGATACAGTGAACATATTGACTAACCAAGAGATTACATTGTCTAATGAGTTACATGCTTGTTTGATCTTAGGTACCTTATTTGACAGTTGGAAAACATTGGTAATTGTTCTCAATAATTATGCACCTAGTGTCAAAATTTTTATGGACTTAGTAAAAGAGAGTTTATTGAATGAAGAAAGTATAATGAGCGCTTGATACAAAAGAACAAGGGAGAAGTAAAACTAGAGCCTTTTAGGGTTTAGACAATTGTGAGAAATCAAGAGGTAGTACCAAGTTCAAAAAAGGCTTCGTTTGTCATCACTATGGTAAGTTTAGTTATATTAAATAATTTTGTAGGAAATAGAAAAAAGAAAATCCATGAGAGAAATCTAAAGATAAAAATAACTTCAATTGCTCTTGATGGTAATGTTGTTACCTCTTACAACAATAATAATGATGACTTGACATGTCATGATTTTACTTGGATTATTGACTCTACAGCTTTAATTCATGTCACTTCTAGGCGTGATATCTTCTCTTCTTGCACTATATAACATCCCAACGTTAGAATAGTCTTTAGGTCGTAGATTAGCATTAAAAGAGAGATTTCTTTAGTCAAGATCAAATTCGGAAGAGTTGAAAGGGTAAAAGAGTCTTTTTTGGAAGCTTTATATGGTTTGTGTTTAAAGCACAATCATGCATCCTTTAGATGCACGCCTTTACATCTCTTGAGTGTGGACCACGACCGTGCACCTTAGTAGCACACGATTGTGTGTCTCTTTTGAGTCATGTAATTATATAAATTAGAGGTTTCGCGTGTTTAGCTAGCTTACCAATTTATCTTATTATTCCTTCCTCTAACTAACCCTAACCAAATTAAAGATCAGAAAGAAGCCAGTTAGCTTCTAGCAATCAATCTAGTTAAGATTTAATGAGAGTTAGGGTGATTAAAGCTATTAGCGATTCCAAGTAAGTATTTCATTATCTCCTTACTATTTCCATAGTATGTATCTTATTGGATAAGATTAATCAGTGATAAAACCATGTTTCTAGTTTCATAAGTATGATCTTAAGATAGATGATGATGAGATAAAAGAGATTTTGGAGGTAAAAGCATGCTTAGAACATTTGCATGTGCATATGTGTTTTATGCATTTAGAAGCATGTTTAACTAAGATTAAGAGTTACGAGATGATGAGGGTTTGTGATAGAAGTTTGTGGTTGTATACATATATGTTAGAATAAGTTTATTTGGAGATAGATTGTGATTGGGTTGATTTTGGGCATGGTTCTACAAGTTTCGGAGGTGAAAGTTGTAGAAGCAGAGGGTGACACACGCTCATGTACGTGATGTGCATACCTGTATGGCTATGTTTCTCTGCATGATCATGGTCGTATAGCTAGAATTTAGTGAAAAGAAATCATAAAAACTAGCACGACCAAACGCAAGACCACATGCACTCCCGTGTAAATAGCAAAAGTAACAAAAACAACATAACAAATAGAAAATAGCAGAGAAACGATAATAGGACAAAAAAAGAAAGAATATTTTTCCAATATCATAACTTCAAACTCACATAAGTAAGAGAAATTCAACAACAGTCTAGAACCAGCTGAGGTAATCGATGAATCTAGTACAAAAAATAGAATTGAAAACAAGAAATAGTAATAAAAACTGTTATAGAAACATGTAAAACAGAATACTAACAGATATATAACAGCACATAGAATATTATATAGAACTTATTAACTAACTTAATAAGTTACAAAAATAGAAATTTCAGTAAGAAATGCCTAGAACCAAAAAATTCGATGAGAAATAACACTAAACGGAATTATAAAAACTATTCAGTTTAATAAAATATAAGCCGAAGAGAAGAAATAATATAATATCATACATAATAAGCATTACACAATATGGCATGCCAAAGCAATATTTTCATAAAGGGATCTAAGGGTCCATATGCATGTTTTAAATTGAAAATATTCAATATTCTAGACATCAATTGGCGGTGAATACAAAGCGACACTTATGAGTTCACACACCTATTAGAGAGGGAAACTAACGTTCGTTAGAGAGAACATGGTCATTGACCAAGCTCAATAAAGAGAGTGTTGGTTATGCATCAATAGATTTTAGTAGGATTGAACTCACGTGGCTAGGGTGTCAAATCTCTATATTTATTAGTCTGACTAGTCAGTAGTTATTTTCAAATATAGTATTTTCAAATACAACTTTTATGAACATACTATATGTATATATTCAGGATCTTTAAGTCACAACTATTATTTTAAGAAAATGTTTTCAGAAAAACAAGCCCAAAGGCTAATAAATGAGTATTCAATAATTACATATTTTTAACATACCTTATCCTATATAGCATGACATGAATTAGAATATAGATAGCAAGATAAGAAATAGGTTAAACTTAAATTAGTAAAAAATATAATAGACAAAAAATCCTGTATGAGTTACATTATAAACAATAACCTAGCAGAATCTAGATAAGATCTAAGAAACTCAAGAACACTTCAGAAACTAATAAAGAAAGAGAACGTGATAATGAATATCAGAAAGAGAATTAGATGTATTCAATTGTAGCATCTAGATTCCTTTTCATATTGTGCTATATATGTATACTCATATATATAATTATGACAAAGTATGAAGTAAAGTTTAAGCAATAAGATAAGTCAAATCAGAAAAGCTATTAGGCTAGTTAGAAACTTAGTTAAGTTATCTAGTTTAGTAGCTAGTGTAGGCACTCCTGCTATATATTACTGTACCTGATTTTTTTTATAAATAATAATGTAATAATTTATTCAAAATAAAACATATTTCTAATAATACACAGTAGAAATACTTAAAGCTGAGCTGAAACATGGCAACGGAAAACATGTGGTGAATATGTATATAGATATATATATATATATATATATATATATATACAAGCCCAAAACTTTCTTTTTATATACTGAAAATATATACAAGTATGTGCGTGATTATACAGGTACATATACTGTATAATAGCATGCAATTAAACTATAACAGCATGCAAACCAGAAACATGCTTCAAAACTAAAAGCTGGATCCCAAACGGTAGTCATCTCCTCCTCTCAACCCCTAAAATACTAACCTACAAAAGAAAGAAAATTAGGGAGTGAGTGATATATTTACCCAGTAAGCGTTTTCTATCTCTCACCCTAACAAATCCTCCTCACAGAAAAATACCACTGCCATCATATATTGTAATATACATATACACGGGAGGAAAAACAAACTGGTTCTCACGTGTTATCATTATGTTCTGGTATCTGTTTTCTGTAATTCACGTATCATCACGTGATTTTCCTGTGTTCTAAATATTTATTGTTTCTTACTGTTTTATCATAATTTGAATGATATTCTGTTGTATATGTCATGTGAGAATAACATGCTATGAAACATATTGAAATCATGTTTAAGCCTTGGCCTGTTTACTGAAAAATAGCTTTCTGAAACTATTTTACTAAAATACTACTGTTGGATCAAAAGATCCTAAAATCATCTAAAAAGTTTATGTAAAAGCTACTGAAATATACTGAAAACTATAACTGAAATCACATCTAAAAACTATGCTGCATAGACTGATGAATATAAGGATTCGACACCTTGGTCATGTGAGTTTCCTATACAAACACGTGTTAGAAACTGTCTACACACGTGATGCAATTGAATCTGATAACTGAAACTAAGCGTCTCACACTAAATACTGATATATGATCCTTGGATCATCAAACCCTTAGCTGTTAATTGAGCACACCAGTATGTGCTAATATATATGGTTAATATGGTCATATAGACCCTGATGGTGGTTCCGATAAGGGTGTACTGAAACTCACAGGTACCCCATTGTAGTTACCCTTGAAATTAATATTTTTCTACTAAAAACATGTATTCAGATCCTCGAATCCATTTCTAAAAACTTTGTATGACATGTCATGTTGTGTTATGCATATGATGCATTATGTAAGCTTAACTAAGCTCATTTCACTGATTTATATCAATTTGATGGCTTTTACTGTGCATTATGCTTATTCATGCTTTATTTTCTCTCTTCTGCCTAACGTACGGGTGTGCGTGTGTGTGTGCACTGGTGTGCATAAGCCTACATGGGCCGTGAGCTAATCGTGTATATTGGTCATGCTAGGTTCGATAATTTCTTTACATTTTCATTTTTTGCAGGTGCACGACCATGACATGAATATGCACAGTCATGACCTTACGTTTCTAGGTCATGTACAGGTACATGAACACAACCGTGACCATTTAAAATACAATATGCACAGGCGTGCATTACGCGTGCACGGTTGTGCATCAAACTCTATATCAACATGGTCGGTTGAATCATGCCTATTCCCATCCAATTTGCATACCAAATGTAAATCAATCATTTCTCACATGTTAAACATTACATATACACATGCTTTTTACACTCATAAACCTAATATTCTCATTCAATCAGCTCAACATCTCATATTCATATACACATATACATATCACATACTTATCCATCATATTTGCATAATCATCACTAATCATCATCTCAAAATCATCAAACATGTAGGGAAATATCACAAGCATGCTGGAATCAAACTTATACTCATGTATAACAAACATATCACATCAAAGAAAAGAGGGAAAGAAGTAAGAAACGTTTATCTCTTGTCATGCTAAGCAAGCCTTCTCTCTCAAGCAAATCTCACTCCCAAACTGGATTGGATGGTCCTGGTTACTTGTCTTCTCTTCTAAGGTTGATATTCTCTGAAAATCAAATGAAAACTTTGGATGAAAATAGCTGGAAACTGGATAAGTTTAACTTAAAATGAAGGCAGCTAATTCTAATCGCACGCACAAGCGTATGTCTCAACCGTACGGTCATGCATGACAAAAAAATTACACTATTACCATTTTCCCGCACTCGGATGAAAATCCTCTTAACAGGATCCATATACAAGCCACATAACTCTGAAAAACATCTATTTCACCCATAAACTCTCTCACAACCCTAGTATTCTTACCAAATCACATTCTAACCCAGATTAGTTGCCTAAAAGATATTCCTAACCCTGGGATGTTACAACTAGCTTGTTAAATTAGAATGCTTAGAGCCTTGTCATTAGTCACAAGTTGATATCAATCAAAGTAGAGTTTACCCGAGGGTAGAGATAGGAAATACTGAGTGATTTTTATCACTCATTCCCCTCAATTTCTTCTCACACAGACTAGTGTTTTAAGGATATAAGCTTGGAGCATAAGATTGCTGAATATGAGATATGGCTTGAGTAGGTTTTCACTCGTATTTATAGTAGTTTGTATGCATATATCTGTGTATGTATATATATTTAGTTTTAGTAGATAGCATATTGGCTCACATTTTTTATATTGTTTATGTATATGATATATAGTATCATATATGTTTCAGATATTAAGTAATAGAAATAAAGTATGAGTTTTATTCAGGATACCGTGTAGTGGGTTTTAGCATCCCATTATATTTTATTTATGCTTTTGCTTAGTTTTTAGTTTAGTAGTAGTTTTGTAGGGATTCCTATTATATATTAAGGATATTTAATATAATAATAATAATAATAAATAATAATAATAATAGTAGCATACAGTTAAAAATTTGTTTTCAAAATGCATGGTTTTCCAAACAATATTAGTATAGAGTTGACGTATCCAAATAGTCAGAGCTCATGATTCCCCTTCGTATAAGTATCTCAATAACAAATTCAATATTAATTTTAGATTCTGACCATCTTCTTGTGTGATCTTAGATATAAGACCCTACTTTCTTAGATTTGTGATAGATGAGGGTAGAGATTTAGTAAAGGTTTGAAGAGGTTCTTACTGTTCTCAACATTCTTTCAATATTGAGAGTTTGAAAGAGATGATAAGAAATGTGATGACAGAAAAGCTACAATAGCTTGTGAGAAAAGATTATCAAGACTCAGTGAGAGGTAGTTACCCAGAGCCAACAAGACATAGTTTTCAGATGCTAGAGGTAAACCTATATCAAGAAAGAGTTCAAAAGTAGAGTCAGTAGGTGTTAGAGATAGAGAAAGATTGCACCCTATTCATAGCCTGTCAAGAGTTCACCAACCTCCTAAATTTAGTGAATCTTATGATCCAATCATAGTAGAGGATTAGGTAGAGATAATAGAGAATTCAATAGAGTTGTTTTCCATGTCAGATAGAGAGAAAGTCAGATATGTATGTATATACTCAAAGGAGAATCAAGGATTTGGTGGAATCTCATAAAGAAGTTAGTTAATAAAGACAACTTAACTTTAGTAGAGTTCAAACAGATGTTTGATGAGGAGTTTAAAAGCACAAATATGGCACATTCCAAAGCTCGAGAATTTATTGAGTTGACTTAGGATTTAAGTATAGTAAAAGAGTATGTGACCTGATTTTATGCTTTGACTAGTTTGTTTTAAGTTTAGCTAGATCAGAATTAGGTAGGGTGTAAAAATTTATTTATAGGTTGTATCTTGTCATAGCCAAAGATATGATGACTAAAGGTGTTCCCAATTATGCTTTGGGTAGAGCCTCAAGATCAAAGACATACCTCTAAAAAAAATACATGTTTTTTAGATCAGTTGAGAGAGATAGAGTTTAAGGCAAAGGAAAAAAGCTAGATTAGAAAAAGAAAAAAAAAAAAAATAAGAATAAGCCATTTAGAAAAGATCAAAGATAACGAGATCAGCCTTAGTTGCCAGAGTGTGCCAGATGTAAGAGGGAACACCTAAGAAAGTGTTTATCTTGTCATGATGTATGTTACAGATGTCACGAACCAGGACATAAGACATAGGAGTCTAAAATGTTTTGTCTGTGGGGATGTGGATATATTTAGAGATAAAGTTAGACCGAGAAGAAGTAGTATAGATGTAGTAAGGGATGTGTGAGGACATTTATTTAAATGATTCTAATCAATATTTCTCTTAAGATGCTATTTGTTATTGATTAGTTGTGATGCCACCCAATTTCACATCTAGAAGAGTAGTATATAAACTTGGGTTTTATCCTTAATGTGATAGATATGGGTATTTGTAATGATTAATAGAGGATGACATAATCATAAGCGACTGGACATTAACGAACCAAGTAGTAAAGATATTAGAAAGACATTTGAGATTAGACTCTAACTAGGCTATGACCACTGTATCTTTGAAAGGTTAGAGTTCATAATAGAGTGATCAGAGTAGTAGCAAAAGTAAAAAAAAAATGGTAGTAGTGAAGAATTCTCAAAAAGAGTTATTAGAATTGCTTTTAGAAAAAAAAAATAGAAATGACAATAATAGACAGATCCAAAATTGACCAAGGACTTTTTAGGTTTAAGCTCATAAAAGATGCGGCAACTAGTAAAAGATACCTTAAGATAAGGTATAGTAGTGATAAGTCAGAGTGGAAAACTTATAGAGGCCACCTAAGAGTAGAGTTGAGCTTAAAAAGAGCTTTCCCTTTAGAGAGTTTAGAAAGACATGTTAGGGACAAAATTTTTTAGAAGGAAGGAAGAATGTAACATCTTAAAGTTAAAATGGTCTTTTAGGTCGTAGATTAGGGTTTTCTTTACTTAAAATCAGATTCGAAAAAGTTGAAAGGGCAGAAGAGTATTTTTTAAAACCTTTACATGGTTTGTGCTCAGAGCAAAATCATGCATCCTTTGGACACACTCATGCATCTCTTGAGTGTGGAATATGATGATGTACCTTAGTGGCACATGACTGTGTGTCTCTCTTGAGTCGTATAACAATATAAAGTAAAGGTTTTACGTTTTTAGCTAACTTATACATTCTCTTCTTCTTCCTTTCTACAACTAACCCTAACCAAATTGAAGATCAGAGAGAAGCCAGCCAGTTTCTATAATTCAATCTAACCAGGATTCAACCAAAGTTAAAGAGATTGAAGCCATTAGCGATTCCAGATAAGTATTTCTTTACCTCTTTTCTATTTGTATAATATATATCTTTCTAGATGAGATTAATCAGTAATGGAACCATGTTTTTAGTTTTATAAGTATGATTTTGAGATAGATGATGACGAGATAGAAGAGATTTTGGAGTCAAAAGCATGCTTAGAACATTTACATGTGCATACATGTGTTTCATGCATTTAAAAGTATGTTTAGTTGAGATTAAGAGTTATGAGATGATGAAGGTTTGTGATAGAAGTTTGTGTTATATATATATATATATATATATATATATATATGTTAAAATAAGTTTATTTGGAGATAGATTATGATTGAGTTGATTTTGGGTATGGTTCTACAAGTTGTAGAGGAAGGAGTTACAGAAGTAAAGTATGATGCATGCCCGCATAAGCGATATACATGCTCGTGTGGTTACGTTTCTTTGTATGTTCATAGTTATGTAGTGCATGCATGATTAAAGCCAGTATGACAATACCTTTGGACATACAACCGTGCAAGTGAGGATCACAGTCATGTCTACTTTCCTAATTTTACATCTTCGTGCCTGTAGAGATCACGACTATATAGTGAGTTGAGTCTGCATGCCTGTGTATGTAAGGGTCACGACCGTGTGTATGGCTCACACACTCATGCATCCCAAAATGCACAATCATGCAACAAGCCAGAATTTAGTGAAAAGAATTCACAGAAGCTAGTACGACTAGACACATACTACATGCACGCCCGTGTAAATAACAAAAGTAATAGAAATAGCATAATAAATAGAAAACATCAAAGAAATGATAACAAAACAAAGAAAGAAAGAATGTTTTTTCTAAAATCACACCTTTAAACTTACATAAGTGAGAGAAATACAATAGTAGTCTAAAACTAGCTGAGGTAATCGATAAATTATGTTTAGAAAACAGAATTGGAAACAGAACATAATAACATAAATTGTTATAGAAACATACAGAACAGAAAACTAATAGATGTATAACAGAACATAGAATATTATACAGAACTTATTAAAAAACTTAATACGTTATAGAAACAAAAACTTCAGTGAGAAATAAATAGAACAAAAAACTTTAATAAGAAATAACACTAAATAGAATTATAACAGTTATTCAGTTCAATAGAATGTAAGTAAAAGAGAAGAAATAATATGATATCATGTATAATGAGTATTACATGACATGACATACTAAAGTAATATTTTCATAAAGAGATCTAAGGATTCATATGCACGTTTTAAAATAGAAAATATTTAATGTTCCAGACATCAATTAGGGTTGAACACACATGAGCACTTATGAGTTCACACACTCATTAGAAAGAAAAACCAGTGTCCATCAAAGAGAATAAGGTCATTGACCAAGCTAGATAAAGAGAGTGTTGGTTATATATTAGTAAATTTTAATAAGATTGAACTCACACAACTAGAGTATCGAATCCTTATATTTATCGGTCTAACTAGCACAATAGTATTTTTATATACAATATTTTTATATTTGTCCTTGGTATTGAGATTCATCACGATCAAGTTCACAAGTTACTTGGTTTATTTTATAGGGTGTTTCAAAGATTGATCGCGTGTTTCAAAGATTTAATATGCATAACTGTAGAGTTAGAGATGTACTTGTGGTTAAAAGTGATAAGTTTAGCATCTAGCAGTGTCCTCAGTCTGATTTAAAGAAGGCATTTATGCAGCATGTTCCTTATACTAGTTTTGGAAACTTGATGCATACTCAAGTTTGTACTATACCTGATATAGTTTTTGCTGTAAATGTTCTTGGTCGTTATACTGATCACAAGATTACAGTCAAGAAAATCATGTGATGTATGTAGAGGATCAAAGATTTCAAGCTTGTATATAGAAAAACAGAAAAACTTACAATAGCTTACTTAGATTTAGATTTTGGCGGTTGTATGGATGACTTTAAGTCTACTTCGAGATATATTTTCATGCTCGTAGAAGGGGCAATATCATGAAAAAGTATCAAACAAACTATGATAGCTACTTCGACCATGTATGTAGAGTTCATTGCTTGTTATAAAGCATCAAATCAAACAATATGGCTAAAGAATTTTATTTCTGAGCTTCGTGTGGTTGATTTCATCTCTAGACCACTGATAATCTATTGTGATAACAATACAACGATGTTTTTCACCAAAAACAACAAGATTAGTAGCAAATCAAAGCATATGGAGATCAAGTATCTCATAGTCAGGGACTTAGTGAAAAAAGTGACATTGTTGTAGAATATATTAATTCAAACTCTATGTTAGTTGATCCTTTAACCAAAGGGCTTAACCAATTGCTTTTAAACAACAAGTTTCTAATATGGGTGTTTTATAATCTTTTGATGTCCTGAGTTAATGGGAGTATTAATGTATCTATTGTTGCTTATCAATAATGATTACTTTGAGCTATATATTAACATGTTTATATTGATATTTTGATGTGTATATGCACATATTGATAATCATAATGCAACATGTGTCTCAAGACTTCTGTTCTATTTTGAGTATAATTGTTGTGTGCATAATATTAATACAACATATATCTTAAGATTTTTTCTTATATTGAGTATAATAGTTGTATAGGTATATTTTATTTTTTTTGTATATCTCGAGATTTTGGCAAAACATATAGGCTTCATAAGAAGTTATAGGATTTTTTTTTATTTTTTTTTTTTTGAGCATGAAGTTATAGAAAAATCATGAAAATGATCAACAGGTAATAACATATATTAATCACTTTTGAGTGTTATTCTTGTCACACTTCCAAATTATTGATCTATGTTATATAGTTATAAATAATTGAAATCATGAATATCTTATATCGATTTGAGACATGTATATTGTCTCGGTTCATTATTTAATAATAATTGTTAAATGAAGTGTTATTTTTAGACCAAGTATTTTTTAAAAATAATGGCAATTTTAAAATAAAATAAGTTTGCCCTAGAATTAAATTGTTTTCATTTTTCTTAAAATAAAAATAATAATAATTAATACTGCTCAAGTGAGAGAATGTAAGATTATTATATATATGTGAGCTAATATTAATTATATTTTTGTTGTTTTTTTAAAACATAAATGAATTGTGATCCAAGAAATATTTTGAATGAGTTTAATGTCATCAATTTTTATGTATAGCCTAATACACTTTATATTATAATAATTTGGATGAAAAATTGATGTAATCTTATAAATTGTTTATTAGGCTATTAATAGAAGAGTTCAATAAACTTATTATAAATTCAAGACTAGATTCTTGTTTCAGTATAATTTTTATAATATTTTTTTATTTTTAAATTTTATTATTCATTAGATACGTAGAAACAGAAAGACAGTTTAAAAAATTGATATAAAAAATTTGCTTTGTTGATTGATTTATTCCAGCATATTAAACCTTTTGCAGCCACAAGTCCTTTCAAGTTGCTTCTAAAGTACAGGCCTGACGACAGAGCTGCCAAGAAAGAGCGTCTTTTGAAGAGAACAAAGGCAGAAGCTGAAGGAAAAACTGTGGAGGCTAAGAAGCCTATTGTTGTGAAATATGGTTTCAACCATGTCACCTATCTCATTGAGCAGGTGGCTAACTATTGCATCAGTTTCATTGCATATAGTATCATTTTCGATCAATCAACTCTGCATGCCTGACCGAAAGTCATTTCAAATGGTAACCTATATTCGGTATTTGTTGCAGATTGTACACATGACAGAAGACAAATGAGGACAAGCTGGCGTTCAGGAAGACCCTGGAAGCCATCGAGGTATAGTGGGGCTCCATTGTTTTAGAAGGAGAAATGCTTTTGCTCATCCTACCAACGCATTCTTTTTTTTGTGTGTCTTAATTAGATTATAAGATAGAAAATTAGAAGTGAAGAAATGTTTATGATTTTACTGCAGGCAAACGTCAAGGACAAATATGGTAACCAAGGCTAACGAAAGAGTTCTTGCAAAGGAAGCGGCACAGACGGTGACCTAGGAATTTTGCTGTCTTAGTCTATCAGACTGTTGATCTAATGTTGTTTTTGGTTAAATGGTTCTATGTAGTCGCCTAGCATCTGCTTTTGAAGTTTCACTTGGAATATTGTTTTAAATTGAACTGCCAAATCACTTTTGTTAGTCTTTTAAACGCTTCCTTCCATAGTACTGTGCTTTTGAATATATAAAAAAAAAAAAAAAAACATTTTTCAGTCAATTCTTCTATATATTAGCTGCCAACTAAGTTGTTAGGTAACCAAATGTTTTATGCAGTGCAAACCGGTTCAAAGCACAGCTCACACATCATTTGACCCGTGCAAACCAGTTCCATTCCAGAGTTTGATATTTCAAGCATTTAACTGAAGCATTATATATTAAGAGTAACCAAAGCGTGTACTGTGGTTCGAGTGCAGAACAAGACCGATAGATGATTTCTAGGGCTTGGCCTAGCGGAAAGGACATTGATCATCCAAAGTGATGGTCAAGGTTTAAGCTGCAGTGAAACCAATAACATTTGATTTATCCGATTTGTGGTTGTGGGTTTAGGTAATCACAGGCTTTTGGGTTTAAATTACCTAATTAGTTATGGTTGATTGATCGGTATGGACAGGGGTTTTTGGGTTATAAAAAAAAAAAAACCAATGGATGATCTTTACTTTAAAGCCGACACACTTCGCCGCAGCTTTCAAACTAATGAAAGTCATAAAAAAGAGAAGAAGAGATTTTACAGTCTTAGTAAAAATAAATTAGCACCAAAATATATCTGAAGCTAATCGATTTTGTAACATATATTGAAAAAATTAACATCAACTTATTTGCCAACGCTATATAAACAATATATTAAATATAATTCAGCATTGAACCATTTGTTGATGCTAAATTTAATTAAAATTAATATAGCATCAGCTCACAATCTAATACTATGTAAATTTTTGTATATATAATTATTGAAAATTATGTGAAGAATAGTATCGGAACATGTTTCAATGCAGTTTTTTATTGGAAAATAAAAGAGCATTGGCTTATAATCTTATGCTATATAAACAGCTTATAAAAAATAAATCAATAATATTAAATAGAATTTAGCATCGAATCATTTTATAATGCTAAATTTCATTAAAAATTAATACAGCATTGGCTTTATAAATATTGGAAATTATATAAAAAGTAGCATCAAACATGTTTGGATAGTAAATTATATTGGAAAATAAAAGAGCATCGACTATATAAATAGTTTACAAAAAATAAATCAAAATTCAATAGAATTTAGCACCGGACCATATTTCAATGCTAAATTTCATTAAAAATTAATATAGCATTAGCATAAATTTTTGTATATATAATTATTACAAATTATATAAAGAATAGCATTAGAACATGATTTGATGGTAAATTTTATTAGAAAATAAAAAAGTATTTGCTTATAAGTTGATGTTATATAAACAATATATAAAAAATAAATCAAAATTGAATGGAAAGTAGCATCGGACTATTTTTCTATGCTAAATTTCATAAAAAAAATAATAGTATTATCCCAAAAACCGATGTTATATAAATATTGTATTAAAAAAATGAAAATTATATAAATAATAAAATAGAATTAACATTTAATAATTTTTTCGATTCCAATATATATTGAACTAACATCTAATAATTTTTTCAATTCTAAATAATATCAGATTTTACCGAAATATAATAATATATTTTTATCGGATTCTAATCTAATTTTAATTCTCTATGTACTTCAAATCCGAATCTAATCTGATACCAATTAAAATCAGATAACTTTAGATACTAAGTTTTTCATACTAAATACACATTTCCTTTTCTTCCAGTGACATAAATCAGGGATGTAAGTATTGGGATACTGTTTGGCATGCACCCTATCAAAATGCATTACATTCAGTATCATTTCACAAAATAAAATCCCGATTCTGCATCTACGACGATGAAAAACAAACTTTCCAACTTTATATTTTTATTTTTCATTTTAATAGAAATGTAATAAAAATATAGAAAGGCCTGCATCGGTGGCACCAGAACAGGGAAGGTCTTCATCAATCATAGCTGCAGATAGATCCGATCCGACAAGAAACTGGCAGGCGATGCCAACCCGATTCCGCCGGCACCAATTATTACAACGTTGAACGCATGACAAGAATCCTTGCTTGAATTCATGGCAGACAAGTGAACGGGTCCGGGTCTAAATCGGGTTTTCTCCAGAGAAAACGTTTTATTGCTGACCAAGCTTGATTTGAATGAAAAAGTCCTGGTTGCAGTAGTGGTAGTTTGACTGCATGACCACGATTGCATTATGGAAGATAAAACGACTACGTTTTATGTGAAATAATAGAATTTGTTTAAACTTACGAGAGAGACATTTTTGTTTTTTCTTCATGATATCTTTTCAATACCAATACCAGTAGCCTTAAAAAATGCTGAAAAATGTTTCCAGTCTCCATTGCTCTTCTTTGGCTAACATTTTCTCAGATATCAGCAACATCGACCATGAACGGCAAATGGTGCTCCATCAACCTTTAAGGGATTTTGCAATACCATATCTGCAACCATTTCTGCAGTACCCAAAGCCTGAAAAGTGGACCCGAATGGTTGCTTAATTTTCCATTACTTATAGTTTATAATACTCGACCAGACATTGCAGAAAAAAACTGCAACTATTGAACTAGAGAAGAAAATTGAAAAAAAAAAATAGCAAAACATAAGAAATTAAGTGATAGCACTTAACTCTCCATTTTGGTTTCAAACCGTAAAAAAATGTATAATAACCATACTAGTTAAAATCTCGGCAGTAAATCAATATGTTCTTCGGGGTAAAAGAAACAAATCTTACCAAAGAAAGTCCTTCTCCTTCATGACCAGTTGCAAGGAACACATTTGATAAACTGGGGACAGGCCCAATAACTGGTTTTCCATCAGGCACTGAGACCAGGAAATTTTCGTATCACACTTCATTAAGTTTTGTAGATCACAACTTCACAATCATAAATTTTGGGTGGTTAAAATCCAAGAACCTAGAAAAAAATTGCAAACCAAAGAAGATATGGACTTACTGTAAGGGCGCAATCCTATCCTCACTTTTCTGCTCCTACTTAAATCCGTGAGAGAAAAGTCCCTTAGTTTGGGAAAGAACTCTGCAGCCCGCTTCCATATACTATCAATTACTGATTCATCCACTTCTGTATCGAATCCTACAAACTGGCGGCTGCTCCCTGTAAAGTCAGATGATAAACTTGTAGGCAGACAAGCAAGTGTTCAAACTTTCAAAAAAGACCTACTGCAAATCAGTATACTATAAAAAGACAAAGATATAAGCCTTAAGAGAAACATATGTCAAAAACCATCTTATCTTATGATAGAGCTCCAATTACCAAGGTTTACACATGCAGGACCAAAATTTGGACCTAAAAGAATCAACCAATGAATTGGGGTTGGGGTCCAGGGAGCTCATAGCAGCATTTGAGCATGGCCATGTGGATTTACATGGCTAGTGAGGGTGGCAAAACAGTTATGCAGAAAGAATAAAGGGACTGAGGTAGGAAAAGGGGAACAGACGATTTTTGTTGCCAGTTGTAGTTTTGGGAGAGAGCTGGCCTCTTGAACAGCCAGTAATCTTGCAAGTGTTCCTTGGTCATTTCTCTGCTTATTTTTTTCTTTTCAATATTTGCAAGCCAACAGGTGGAACGTATAGTCCTCATCAATGAACAGCCCCTTTCAAGTAAAATAATAGTTGTGTAATCATTGATTTCTGATGTTTGCGTTGCAAATTTTCTCTTCAATTCTGGGTTCTTAACACTTGTTAAAAATGAAAAACAATAACAATAATTTAAAAAAAAAAAACTTATACATAAATCTGCACAACAATATCCTGTTTGAGCAAGAGGATATATACAACATAGAAACTGCATTAATTGGTTTAGGTGATATTCCAGATATAACAGAAACAAAATGGTAAACATTAAAGCCAAAATAAATATGCAAAATCAATGCTTCTAAGAAAAAGTAGAAAATATCATAATTGGTTAAAACAAAATATACTGATGCTAAAGTTATTTCTTATCATTATATAGAAAAAGGTCAAAGCAGCTACTCTGCAGTATTCAGTTTACCGAGAACAAGGTTTCCTGTCATGTCTGTAGTGGCACTCATTGAAATAGACAGCATCTGCCCATTCTCCTCCAATCCTTGATGCAGAGTCAGATTATTATGAAAAGTATAACCCACCTCCATTGTACCATGATTCAGTTTAAGAGGATTAAAATTCTCAAGCACAAGCAACTGACCCTGTAAAAAGATCCAATGACAGAAATCATCAGGCTTAAAATTATGATTGAACTCCATTTCAAGACCCAAGACTGAAATAATTCATGAATGATAACTGGTGGGATGATGGCATGAAAAAAATTGGCAAATAAAGTCACTTGTAAAGTCAGCATCTCAAGAATTACACAATTAATAAAAACATCCTGTCTACTTTAACCAACAACTTAAAAAGTTTAGAACCATGTTTAAGAGTGAAGCAAGAGATCCATAAATGATATAAAGGTTCAATACAAAAAGAAGCTTTGTAAAACCTGAATACGACAAACCAATGGATAAACTAATTATGTACAAGTTAGTTCACATCCTGGATTACAACCTTTCGAGGCTTTACAGGGACATCCAATACAATATCTGTTTCCCTAAATAGGTCATGCATCAGAGATCCACTCCAACAACCAGCTGCAACTATGATAGCTTTCTTGCAGTATATGGTGTTTTTGGAAGTCTGAACTGCTTCAACCTCACCTGTGCTTTGAGATCTGAGTATAGTATATGAACCATAAGAGTTGTCAACACACAATGTCACCTCTGAGTTAAAAAATGTATCATAGACCTTTAGTCTCAGCACAAGATTTTGGTGCAGCAGAAAGAGAATAACAACATACCTTAACAAACATTGAACAGGGTCATGAAAGAACTCTGCATATCTTCCTTGTGATGCGAAATCTCTGTTAACCTACATATCATTCATGTTAACATTGATATACAAAACATGGACGAGAGGCAACTAAAACATGAAACAAAGATCAACCAGAATATTCCTAAATAAAAGAGACCTTTTCAATATATGCGACAGTATGCAGAGCATCCAACTGGCAGTCATCTGGTAGAAAGGCAGCTCCACTATGCTCTTCAATCATTAGTTCAGGTTCCTTTAGAAGCAAATCACTAGCAGGCAAGTATTCTGCTCTCAACCCAGCTTCACAGAGCTGCTTCACCCTGTCTTGTAACAAAACCAACTCTTCAGGATCCCTCCCAATTAACAAACTTCCTGTAAACCAGATCATAATACTGTTACTATCACCACGATATCCATTATAACAAAACAGTTTCAACTAATACTTTGGTTCACTGTCGAATTAAGAAACCCACAAGCCCACTAACAGATTACTAAAACATTACTAACACATTGATTCGATATTTTCTATTCAGGAACAAAACTAGTAAACTATAATAACAAATCATAAAGCAATACTCAAAATGAAATTTACATACCTGTCTTTTTCCATCCCAATACTTGAAGAGGGTCCAAGCCTTGATCACTTACACTCTGCGCAAACTTCTTCCACAGCGTACGACTTCTTGTTGCCAAGTCCCACTTGTCACTCCCAGGTGTCTTGTGTATCATCCATATGTAGCCCTGCCCTAAAAGTATATAAAAACTCAATAAATCCTCTAAACTGAGTAATGTTACATGTCCCAATTAAATTTCCAAAATTCTTGTTCCGCAAAAAAAAATACAAACTTAAAATTACCATCTCAAATTTTATCCCAAAACTTTATTCTAAACAATGCTCTTCACCACATGAAACTAGCATACAAATAAGACTCATACTACATATACAACTTATATATATACATATGTATACACACACACACACACACACACACACTGATGTACACTATTTATCGAGTATTTATTAAATTGACTGTTTATGGATATTCCTCTAATTCCGAAAGAATTTGTATAATAAATTTGTACATGTATTTTATTCTATAAGAGCATTCTACAAATAATAAACACCATTTCATATCATTCATAAGATACGTTCCCTATTTTGCTAATTTTTTTCTTCACGTTTTACCAGCACAAAATAAATTCCAAATTTGCTACTACTACAAAAGAAATTTTGTTTTGGTTTTAAGTTTTTACCGGCACCGGTGGCACCAGAACAGGGGAGAGCCTTGTCAACAACAGCAACGGATAAATCCGACCCGAAAAGAAACTGGCGGGCAATGGTCAATCCGATTATGCCAGCGCCAATTATCACAACATCGAATGTATGACATGAATCCCTGCTTGAATTGACGGCAGAAAAGTGAAAGGATCCGGGTCGAAATCGGGTTTTCTCCAATGAAAGCGTTTTGTTGCCGAACAAGGTTGATTTGAATGGCAAAGTAGTAGCAGTCGAAGTGCATGAATACGAATGTTTCTTTAAGAATGATAGGGTACCGATTTCGCTGAAAAGAGTAGAATTTGATGAGATATGCTGTGAGATCAGCGCCATTTTCGGTCAGGAGGTTTTCTTAATATCTTTTTAGATATAATACGGAAAATAAAAAACCCTCCCACCAGCCTTCCCTTTATATAACTCCCAAGTTCGACTTCCACCTACTCCACAGTGATCAAAATGGCAAGTAGTCAATGAAAGGACGGCTTGAGATCTCCCCGTTTTCTACTTGTTTCCTTTCTTTCAAACTTCATAAATTTTGTCATCTCTAGATGGAAAGGCAATTTTCGCCATTTCATCCATTTACTTCAACATTAAAGAATGGTGACCAGGGAAATCAAAATGCGAAAGAGCCCTCAAAAATCTGAATATACTACGGGTTGGGAGCTTTCGAATAAAAGGATGGGAGCCCAACAAATTGGTACGAGGATACTAAACAAGAGCTCAGAATCAACGTTGAGAGAACCTATGATAAAGTCGATCTAAGAAACCCCAAATGATTTATCTGGTAGGTGCAAACAAAAGGGGATACCACTCAATACAAAAAAAAAAAAAAAAAAATTGATGACAAAGAAAGTGAGTAATGCTCGAGTTCGAAAGTTGTCCCAAAAAGTACACGGGAAAATATTTGTTTTTTGGCTCACACTGTTTCACCGTAAACATGACTCAATAAAATTCTAACTTCTATTAATTTTCTCTCTCGTTTTTTTCCCAATCCTTAATAATTATTAAAATAACGGTGAATTAAAATCAAATTTAAAAATTAATAAAATGATGATAAATTATAAAAGTTAGATTTTTATATTGCATATTTCAAATTATTTAAAAAAATCAAATTATAAAATTATCTCAATAACTAAAGATTTAATAACAGAATTTTGATGTTAATAAAAAATTAATAAAATATATTTATTTATTTATCCACCTTTGTATTTATTTAGTTTTAATTTAATTAAAGTCAAATCCAAAACTTTATTCATTGTCCACTATCCAAACTCTTTTCTTCTTCTTATCTTTTTTATAAATCACACATTAATTTAATTAATATTTAAATTTATCGTATGTGTGTTAGTCTATTTATATGTGTGAATCATATATGTTATGTGTGTGTGAAATATGTATGCATGTATGCATATTTGAATAATGTATGAATATGTGCATGTATAAATCATATGTGAATCAAGTATTTATGTGTGTGTTATGCATAGAAATATATCTGTGTTATGTAAGTATGTATGAATCATGTATGCATGTATGTATGAATATATGTATTTGTGAAACATGTATGAGTTATGCATGTATGTGTGTATGAATCATGTGTGAATCATGTATGACTATAACATATATGAATCATATATATGTAACATCCTCAGGATAAAATATTCTTTTTAAGCAATGGTTAGAGTTAATAGAGAAATTATATAGTAAGAAAAAGAGTTGAGAGGATTTTGTAGTAAGATAATTATTTAAAGGTTATACATGGTTTGTGTATGAGTCTCTTTGCAAGCCTTTTCCATGTATAGTGCAAAAAGAGGGAAATCTGAAAATTTTTTCAGATACATAACCGTGCGTCCTAGTTGTCTCTCCTTATATAGATTATTCATCAGATTTTATATCAGCTTACCCATTCTTTCTTCTTTCTACACAGCTAACCCTAACCAAAGATCAATGAGAGATCAACCAAGAGCAGCCAATTAAGTTAGAGATCAAGGAAGAGTTAGAGAGATACATACCATTAGTAGCTTGAGGTAAGTGATTTCCTTACCTATTCCCCTGTTTCTTCAGCATGTGTTTCTCTGTTTATGGGTCAAGTTGAGGAGCAAAGCATGTTTTTTGAATTAATAACATGATGTTAAGATGAATGATGAGATGAAAGTGTTTTTGGAGGTAGAAGCATGCTTATTATGTAGGTGTGTATATAAGTATGTTTTAAGAGTTTAAGAATGTATCTTACTATTAATAAAAGTTATTTGGTAAGGAAAATATGTGTATAACAGTATATTAATTATGTATGAGTGCCTAGATATGCTTGACCAAAGTTTTGATGGAGTTTAGGCTGAGTTTTACAAGTTTCAGAGGTGGAATCGTAGAAGTAAAGTGTGATGCATGCCCGTGTGTTCAAGCGCACACCCGTGTGTCTGAGCACATGCTCGTGTAGTTGTGTTTTTGCATGGTCATGGTTGTATCAGCACATGCATGATTAAGGCTGAGAGGATGTGTTCTATTAGGACACAACCGTGCATCTCAGGGTCATGATCGTATGTCATTCCCAATTTAGCAAGACTGTACCTAGGGGTCACGACCATATTTGTATTGAGTTCTACAAGCCCGTGCACATAAGGCCATGATCGTGCGTCCACAAACAATCATGTGACTTGAAGTGCATGATTGTGTATCAAGCAGAAGTAGTAGAATAAATAGGAATTTATAGAATAAAGAACAAAATAAGGAATAGAATAAATAATAAAAAGCCAAAAACTGCATATTTTTCCAGAATCACTAGATTAAACTTATACAAGTATGAGGAAATAAAAAATAATCTAGTAATAGTATAGGCAAGCAACATAATAAGACATGAAAATAGAGATCATTGTACCAAAATAAGAACCTTAAATAAGCATGAAGAATTTAATAAAAACAAAGATAGTTACAGAAATAGAAATAGAACCATTATAGAAGCAAAAACATAAACGGTTGTAGAAACACATCCAATAGACACTTAACAACTAACTCTATTTATACAAAATTACAATCGGAATTGTATATGCATATAAACATATGAAGTAGTATGCAGAGTTAAAAAATCATGTGTCTCAACAAGAAATATATAGAACATTATATAAAGTCAGGATTAGAATTTTATACACAAACATAGAATCACAAATAGAATAACATATAAGGAATCAAACAACTTATAAAAATATAAAAACAAAGTATAAGCATGAGAAACTTACTAAGAAGTAGAAAACAATTAAATATCATACATGATAAGCATTTGCATAGTATGATATGCCAAATAAAGTTTTTAAAAAAGAATCAAGGGATCTAAATGTATACCCAAAAAGATAGGACCTTGAGTAGCGAAGAGCTTGAGACTCGTGAAGGCCACCTAGGATAGAGTTAGAATTTAAAGATAGGTAGAGAAATTTAGAGGACAAAATTTGTATAAGAGGGGGGATTTAAAATAATTTTTTTAGGTTATGGATCAGAGTTGAAAGAAAGAAAGAGAGTTGAAAGGACTTTGAGGTAAGATAATCATTTAGAGATTATTGTAAACACCTTATTTTGGATCCAATAAAATTATCCCTAATGATAAAAATTTGAAGATTGATTTAAAGTTTTTTAAGGTGTCGAATTAAGGATAAAACCAACCTACAAGAGAATAACCCAAAAACCAAATCAAATAACCCAAAGACCCAACCAACAAATGGACAAACCCAAGGAAGCATACTCCAGCATGCTGCCTACCTATGCAAAATCCAAATTAAAAATGATGAAATGAATGCAGTCAGACCAATGAGAAGTACGGCCCATGAAAAAAAAAAATGAACGAGAAGGAGAAAGAAGCCTAGTAGGAGAAGCATGCGTGCGGCCCGGATTGAAAAAGAAAAAATAATAAAAGTAATATAAGATAAAATAATTAATATATATATATATATATATAAAACGCATGCCGGTGTTGACTGGTCGCCATCGTCCGCCCTCCGACCTTTATTTCTTTCCTTTTGACTCTTCCCCATTATCTTTTCTGTAGGGCCAGCTTTCACAATCCAAGCTTTCCTTTCCTAATTTCCTTCATTTCCCGCCCGCGTTCTTGCCTTCCTTGCTGCATGCCTTTATTTATTTTTCCTTTCCTGCCCGCTGCCAGCTGCCAGCTGCTTTCTTCTACCTGCATT
>JAJEJH010001503.1:13904-38157 GCA_026122585.1 Anacardium occidentale | reverse complement strand
GGTGTACTGAACGCACCCATCCTCTGAAGATATACCTCTGATCTCATAGCTCTACCCAGGGCGTCACTGAATCTCTGAGGAGGAGATTATCCTGTCATGACGTCTCTGGCTATCGCTGGGTGTAACCCATGCACAAATTTCTGAACTCTGGAGATTTCTGAAGCTGCCATGCCTGGCACGAATCTCAATAACTGATTAAATCTGGAAGCATATTCCTTCACTGAACTGGTGCCCTGAGTCAACTCTATAAATTCTTGAGCCCTGGCGTGCATCATGTCTGCACTACGGTATTCCTCATCGAATAATCGTCTGAAGTCAACCCAAGACATGGTACGCACATCTACTGATGCCTTAACAAGGTTCCACCAAACCCGGGCATCACCTCTGAGCATATACACAGCATATCTGACTCTCTCTCTGTCTGTCATGGGAAACAACTCCATGACATTCTCAACTGATTCTATCCAATCCTCTGCAATCGCAGGATCTCCGGAACCAGCAAATCTGGGCGGCTGATGGGCTCCTGGTAGACTGTAAATCGGATACAGTCTCGCTGAACCACTAGAACTAGCTGTGTCTGCCCCTGAACTCTGGCCTGGCTGATATTCAGACCCTGACGCCTGCCCATACTCTAGTGCCTGAGCGTATACTGGTGCCTGAAAATATTCTGGCTGTTGAAACTCTTCTGGTCTCTGCTCATGATACTCTCTACCTCGCCCCTGACGGGCTCTGCCTCTGACAGGCTCTGGAGGCTCAATTCTTTCTGTAGGCTGACGTTCTTCTCTCAGGACGTCTCTTACAATATTCCTGACATCCTCTGCTTGAAGAGAAGCTCTGGAGTGCTGGGACCGTCTATGGTCACTAGTGCTCATTGGTCTAATGGAGGCACTACTCTGCTCACTCATATCTCTATCTCTATGGGATCTCCTATCTAGAAAATCACACAGAAGATAAATAACAAACAATAACTGAAACTCGTACTGAAATACTTACGCTGAGAGGAAGCGAGCGACGGCTGCTGGGATAGGCTGGCTCTCGGCTCATGCAATTTCATAAAATCATGCATATGAAATCTCATTTTTCTGAAAATGATTTTCAAAATCTGCTAAATGGCTCAAAGCAATGCTCTGATACCAACACTGTAGCGACCTCCGCCCCAGGCTACTGTGCGCTGCGGAAATACTGTATATATAATAATAAAATATACCTGAGACAGGGACCACTACAGATAAGAAACTGCGGCTGGATAAAATTTTTCTTTATAAAAGAAACTACTAATATAATTTACTGTAAAAGTAAATTAAAATATAAGCGTGGAAATCCCAGGCTACTCATGTATAGAAAATACTGAACTGTCATACAGTGCATACGATCATGTAATACACACATATACATGAGAAAACTGAAGCATGCGAGCCAACATGCTATCTGCTGCGCCAAGCCATATCCCCAAAATCTCGCAGCGGTCTCGTTCCAGCTCAGCCCTCGAACTACTGACCTGCAAAAGGAAACAGGGAAGGGAGTGAGTGACAAAGTCACTCAGCAAGTGTTTCCAAACTCAACACTCGTAGGTCAAACAAATCACTGACTACGTGACTCGTCACGTAGGAGGTTCTACTAGACAGTTTTCTTACTGATTTCTGTTATATTTCCGTTCTGTTACTGTTCTGTTTCTCATCTGTTTCTCATGAGATGCTGTACATGACAATGAAATGTATATGCTGATGTCATGTACACTGAAAAACTGTAAAACTTGCCCTCAGGCTTATTTTTCTGAAAAACTGTCTTTTCTGAAAACTCTTTCTGATAATAAAACTGTGATCTGTAGATCCTGAATATATACGTATAGTATATCTGAAATCTGTATCAGAAAGTACTGAAAATCTCTGAAATATCTGAAAATATCTGCTATGCTGGTCAGACTGATGAATACAGGGATTCGACACCCTGGCCGTGTGAGTTCAAAATCCTAATAAATCTAGTGATGCACAACCAACACTCTCTATTGAGCTTGGTCAGTGACCATGTCCTCTCTGGCGGACGCTGGTTTCCCTCTCTAGCGGGTGTGCGAACTCACAGGCGCCCCCTCGTATTCACCCCTATCTAATATATGAAAAATCATATATGTATATCTGAAAATCATGCTGTCGGATCCTTGGATCCAGTCTGAAAATATCTGATATGGCATGCCGTGCTAATGCTGATAATCATGCATGAAATGCTGATTTTTCTGATGTAAATTCTGAGTTCTGTGTGCTTAAAACTGGCTTAGAGTGGCTTAATAGTCTTTTAAAATCGATTCTGCTGATTTCTACTGTGCACGGGCGTGTGTTCTGGGACGCACGGGCGTGTGTCAAGGCACACGGGACCGTGTGGCCATCGTGCATGTGGGCGTGTAGCGTTCTGGAGGAAATTTCATGAAAACTGGGCAAGGCACACGGGCGTGTGTCTGCCATCTTCTTCCCGTGTTCAGCACACGGGCGTGTGGAATTGGGGAGAAAGCACACAGGCGTGTGGAATTGGGGAGAAAGTACACGGGCGTGTGTCTGGGTTTTCAGACGCACACGGGCAGCATGCACGACCGTGTCCCATGCAGAAAAGCGGACGCACGGGCGTGCCTCAGGGACACACGGTCGTGTGCTCGACCCAGAAACTGCTGAAGGCGTCTGGAAATCCAAAAATTCCCACACTAACACATCCACACTCCAAATCAACACACATACAAGCTAAATACCGCTACTGGCATACCCAAAAACATCATTTTATCATCTCAAACACGCCAATCATCATAATAAAAACACATATATCATGTATATTCACATACATGCACATAAACATGGAAAGCCACTCAATCATCCAAACATGCAACATATCAAGCTCAAGCATGCTGGAAAACATCTCAATCAAGCACACATCACATTCTCATACACTGGAATCAGCCAAACAGGCTCTGAAACGGCGAGGGAAGTAAGGAAAACACTTACCTCGCGCCATGGAAGCTGGGCCTTTCCCTCTGGAAGACTCTGGATCTCTAATCTGAAGCTGAGCTGCTGGGGGATCTCTCTCTGGAACTCTAGGGTTCACTGGAGCTGAAGGAAGAAGAAGAGAAAATAAGCTGGGAGCTGAAATCTGCGCGCAACTGGAAAGAAAATAAACTAATAAAGCTGGCTGGGACAGACACACGGTCGTGTGTCTCAGGCACACGGTCGTGTGTAGTGGAAAATAGCCATTTCCACCCCCACATGCGCAGAAACTCATACTAAGCCCCAAAGGACTTCTAAAAGGCTCTTCTACCCCCCCAAAACTCTCTAAAATGACAATCTAACCCCTTGGGTCATTACAATCTAAGGAGCTTCTAAGAGATTTTTAGAAAAAAAAAAAAAAAGAAATTAGTTAATCTTTTTAACTGAGGTAAACTTTTCAAGAAAATTTGGTAGAATTGTGCATAAGTTCATGAATTTATATTTTTTTAATGGTGATTTAGGTGAAATAAAGTAAGAAAGGTGGTGAAAAGAAAAAGAAAAAGAAAAAGAAAAACCAAAATTAAGGAAAGTAAATTATGCTTGTAGAACATTTATCCCAAATTTGATAAGATTAGAGTTTTACGTAATTGATATATATATGTTACAATTCATATGTTCAAGAATGTAATTGAGTTGAATTAAGGTTGGAAAGTTGTGAAATTATGACATGTATGTATGATGTAAATTATGTCATGTTTGAAAACTTACCATACTTTGATTGTTGGTTAAATTCCTATATAAAATTATGCATTAATACATGTTCAAGAATGATATGTAGTGTTAACTTAAAGAAATTTTGGATTGATAGAAAATGCTAGTTTCGGCTGTGAACATATTGTTTCATTAGTGAATTATTTGTAATTTAATGTTAATTTATAATACATAAATATGTTTTTGGTACAAATAGTATATATACTTAGTATGAATAGATGTCTTATGTACTTGAATATGGTTTTGAGTTAAGAACCATGTAGAGTAAGAGAAATTAGTGTAGAAAGAGATAAAGAGTTTGGAATCAGAAACAGAAATGAGATTGTAGACAAAGAACAAAGAAACATAATAAAAATAGAGAGTAGAAAAGGATTGGTTTTTATGCATAACATCGAACTATATTTACTTACATACTTGTAGAACTCCAATAGACTAAGTGGCAATAATCTAGAGGAGGGTGAATAGGTTATTTGAAAACTTTCACAAATTTAAACTTTTCCAACCAAAACCAATTAAACAACAATTAAATAATTCAACATAAGCCAATCATGAAAACAAACGAAGCAAGTAAAGATAAAATAGAGTAAGGGAAAACAGTATTTAACCAATTTTTATAATGGTTTAGAGTTTTTCCACCCCTTTTACATCCACTACTCCAAGCAATCCCACTTGAAGATTTTTCTTCAATAATTTTAATACCCAAAAATTATAATAGTTTATGACCAAGAGATTTCACCTTTATACACTAGTTTTAATAACAAGGGATTGCGTTGTTAACTTAGTTTTTTTTAGGGATTACGTCTTATACTAGTTTCACGGAATTACATCTAAGGGTTTCAAAGTTACAAAAGAAAAGGTTATTACCTTAGAAGGTTGATACAACAATATGCATTCAAAGTTTTTCTCAAATGATTTATAATTTAGTTCTAGTGAGAGAAAGATAGAGAATAACTAGAGAATGAAAGATAACAGTTTTGGTGTGTGCTTCTCTAACTATTAAGCCTTCAAAGCAATTCCAATTTATAAAATCATAAAAGTATCAGTTAGAACTAATTTAAGAGACATTGGAGTGAATTTTGGAAAACCAATGGTTGTGTTCTTTTTGTGCACGGTAGTGCTCTCATTAAAGTCTGCTCTCTAACGGTTAAAGTTCTCTTGTTGTGCGTACCCTACATGGATGTATGCTCCACGCACATGGTCGTATATCTTCAACTCTTCAATATATCAAAATTCTTTATGCCCATACGATATTGTGCATGACACCTGCACGATTACCATGCGACCAAGTTTTTTCAACACAAATGGGTGTGTAAACTTCTCTGCATAGGTGTGTACTCAGTAATGACTATTTTACATGAGCACGACTAGGTATACATAGGAGTACGTCCTCAAGACACACAATCATGTGCTCGAAAAACACACAATTATCCATCTTTGCTTCTTTATGCACAAATGTTTTGCGTGATTTAATCAAGTCGTATGTTGCCTTTATGGCATGTACACAATTGTGCAAACTAGTTACATACAATCATGCACCAGAATATTCTTGCGAAATAAAACCTATTGGTCCTACTCTTGTCATGATCAATTCATGTAAGGATCAGTTAAATAATTTGACATGGTTTTTCATTAACTCAAAACCTATAGGGTTCCAACAATCTTCTCTTCTTTTATTTGATGATAAAACCTATATTAAAATACATTATAAGTACATAACATATATCATCAACAAAAAAGTTCAATAAAGCACAACAATTCAAATTTTTATCAAAAGAGAATTCATTTTAACATACCTGACATGTCTTCCCCTTTTTATTATAAATATAAAAGGTATATTAAAAAGTTTTCACTTAGGCACACAAAAAATTTCTCCTGTTTATTGAAATAAATTTATCAAGTAAGACACACTTTAGATTCTGCCCCTTTCAAAACTCAATTAAAACTCCCCTTTATTTAATGATACCAATTTCAAAAAAAAAAAAAAATGATCAACCAATATGAGCACTCCCCCTAACTCAAACAATTTCATTTTGTAAACAAGTGAGAAGCACTCAACTTTTTATTTCTCCCCCTTTTTGTATGAATATTTTCATTAAATTCAACATTTTCATGCACTAAATATTTTTTGTATGAATATTTTCATTAAATTCATTATTTTCATGCATAAAATATGATCTTTGGAAAAATCTCTATAGTTTAGTGTCAAGCACAGTCATGCAAACTTTGTGCATGGTCTTGTATGTCTGATAACAAGATATGTGATTGGGAAAATGAAGCATGCACAGTCATACAACTCATGTGTACAATCGTGTATAACTTATAAAACCCAAAATTCTATAGAAAATTACAGTTTTGACACAAGAGGCCATTCCAAATTGATACCAAAAATTTCACATTTAATTTTAATTCATTTCAAATCATCCAAAACACTTTAAGAACCCATTTCAAATATGTCTAACATCAATTAAATCATAATTGACATATTTGAAACAATTTTTGTAAATTTCGGGGAATTTGGGGAAACGAAACCTTTAATGCAAAAAAATTTGGTCAAAACTCTATAAATACATCAAGTATGCATCTTTTGACCATGAGGAACTAACAGTATGTGAATCTATGTCATTCAATATCAAAACCATCAAATTCGAATCCATTGACATAAATTCCAAACATTTCATCATTGCAACATCAACATACATAACATACTTGCATTCAATTTTAACTCACATACTCAATCATAGCAAGTATACATGCATAGCCTATTAAGCACAATCATTATATGGTAAGTTTTACATCACTAACCAAGTATAATAAAAGTAAGTAACTTTAAACCTTACTTAGATTAATGATCATTCTACACCAAGTCTTTATCTCTTATACTTGGTGTAGAAGCATAAGGAGACTCGTTTTTTTCTTCTTCATCATAGTTTAAGTCCTCCCTACTCCAAGTGGCAAGTGCTTTCTTCTTAGATTTCTTCTTCTTTATTCGAGGACATTCTTATTGGTAATGTCCTTCCTTTCCGCACTGGTGTAGAAGCATAAGGAGACTCGTTTTTTTCTTCTTCATCATAGTTTAAGTCCTCCCTACTCCAAGTGGCAAGTGCTTTCTTCTTAGATTTCTTCTTCTTTATTCGAGGACATTCTTATTGGTAATGTCCTTCCTTTCCGCACTCGAAGCAAGGTATTACTCTTTCCTTTTTCTTCTTCTTTCCTATTGATAGGAACTTGTTAAACTTTTTAGAGAGGATATTCAAGTCTTGTTCATCTATCGAGTTCTCATCTTCGATTAAGTGTGCATCGTCTTTACTTGAACTTTCCTCAACCTTAAGTGCAACGTTCTTCTTCTTTTTCTCTTCCCTCTTGGGCATCGACTTCATTTTATGAGTCAAAAGACTTTCGATTAATTCATTTATGCTCACAGTTAAGTCTTTTAACTCGTTAATTGCCATCACCTTCATGCTTCATGTTTCTAACAAGGTTCTTAATATCTTCTTGATCAATTCAACATTCTCAATCCTCTTACCCAATCCTCTCAATTTGTTCATCAAGTTTGAGAAGCACTTGTATATTTCAGTGATGTCCTTCTCTTTTTTCATTTTAAATAGCTCATACTCATAAAAAAAAGTATCTCTACCTTGGACTCCCTTACTGGCCCATTGCCTCATGCGTCATTTAGAGGATTGTCCAAGCTTCATATGTTGTTTCACAAAAAGATACATGGCTAAATTTCGCAGCATTCAAGGCACAAAACAATAAGTTTAATACCCTATAATTTAAACTCATTAATTTTATCATCATTTTCATTAAATTCATTTTCATCCTTCTGTATACTAGTGTTTGGATTTAAGGGAACAAAATCACCCTTGTTAATGATTTTTCAAGGCATGTATTCAATTAATTGAACGAAAAATTTCATACAAAATTTTCATTGACTTAGTTTTCCTCACAAAACAAGGATGCCCTATTTGAACTACTCTCTTCATCAAAAATTGGTTTTGGAAATAAATTTGCCATTAAACTTATAAAATTATCTCAACCTTAAAATCGTTGGATTTTTAAAAAAACAAGAGTCCAAGCTCTAAAACCAATTGTAGAATTCCACTAGACTAAATGACAATAATATAGAGGGGGGATAAATAGGTCATTTGAAAACTTTCACAAATTTAAACTTTTTCAACCAAGACCAATTAAACAATAATACAATCAACAATTAAATATTTCAACATAAGCCAAGCACATAAACAAATAAAACAAGTAAAGATAAAATAAAAAAAGTAAGGGAAAGAAATGCTCAGTCAATTTTTATAGTGGTTCGAGCTTTTTCATTCCTCTTACATCTACTACTCCAAATAATAGATGTTCTTTTAGTAATTTCAATACCCAAAAATTACAATAGTTTTTTACCAAGAGATTTTGCCCTTATACACTAGTTTTGATAACAAGGGATTGCACTTATAACTTAGTTTTTCAAGGATTATAACCTACACTAGTTTCATGAGATTTTGTTCAAGGGTTTTAAAGTTACAAAAGAAAGGAAATTGTCTCACAAGGCTGATACAATAATATGCACTAAAAGTTTCTCTTAAATGATTTACAATTTAGTTTCAGTAAGAGAAAGATGTGGAGAATGGATATAAAATGAAAGATAACAGTTTTGGTGTGTGATTCTCCAACTATTAAGTCTTTAAATGAGTTCCAATTTATAGCAAGTCAGAAAAGTATTTGTTGAAACTAATTTGAGAGCTATTGGAGCGAATTCTATAAATCACATAATCATGTTTTTCTCTTGCATAGTCGTGCTCTTATTAAAGTCTGCTATCTAATGGTCAAATTTCTCATGTCACATGCACCCTATATGGGCATATGCTCCATATACACAGTTGTGTGTCTTCAACTCTTCAGTGCATCAAAAATTTAAATGCCTATACAATCTTATGCATGACACCTATACGAATACCACATGGTCAAGTTTCTTTAACACACACAGGCGTATGATCTTCTCTGCACGATGTGTACCTAGTTATAACTATCTTACAAGAGCAAGATTGGGTATGCACGATAGTGTGTCTTTAACTTAAGATATATGATCGTGTGCTTAAAAAGCATATGGTCATGCGTCCTTGCTTCTTTATGCATGGATGTCTTACACAACTTAACTAATTCATATATCACCCTTATAGCATACACACAGTCGTACAACCTAATTACGTATGGTTGTGCGCTAGACTATTCCTATAAGATAAAACCCTTTGGTCCTGCTCTTGTCATGATTAATTCATGCAAAGATTGGTTAGATAATTTAACATGGTTTTTCATTAACTCAAAACCTATATTTCATGTGAACATTCTGACATGAGTCACATGAGTTCTAAAAACAAAGTTTATATTCATATATCCAATTATTGCCTTTATACACATGGTTTTCAAAATAAAGCATTTCTAAATATATTTTTTATAAAAGTAAATTAGTTACAGAATTTTTTTATGATTGATGCGATGGAAAACCCACGGAACAACCCTATACGCTTGCTGCTCTTAGTGAGCAGCCTTAGAGTAGAGTTTACTATAATTTGATAGAGTATGTGTAAGTTGAGGATCATAGACAAAGTTAGATTTTATAGTCATGGTTTATCCGTCTTCAGCCTAAATTGGTCAATAGAAAAAGAAAAAATTTTCAAAAAGAATTTTAGAAATTTTCTAGAGTTTTTAAGAAACTTAAAATATGCATACTATATATAGCACATTTTATTGCATTATATTTTGCATACATATTCAATCATATGACATAAGCAAAAATGTTTAAAGTCATAATAAAATGGGAGGAAATTAGTACTAAGTTTTTCATATTATATTACCTTTTTTTCTTTTTGGATTTTTTTTTTTTTTTTTTGTACTCAACTTGTGGCTTATTATGTTTTTCTTTAGGTGCGAGTGGTGCAATTGCCAAGAAAGGTCACATGCAAGCATGAAGTCGAGACACACTTGTTATAGTATGAATATACTATTTTGAAAATGTATATATGTTAGCTAGTTTTAGAGATATATATGTATTTTAGCTAATTTTTAAGATGTGTGTGTGTGTATATATATATATATAGGGCTGATTAGATTTAAGGACAAATTAATGAATTGTCTAAATAAACTTTAAAATAATAATCAAAACAGTTTTATCCATTTAATCATTAAATATAAAATTCATGGAATCCAGTACCTCAAATTAAAAAAAAAAAAATCAAATTGGGCTTTTAGCTTATTTCAATAACACAGCCCGATTAGGCTATCAAAACTTGTATCTTAGCCCAACCCATAAATTATGTGAGTTCTCATGTAAGCCCCAATTATCTCTTAAACTTCTATCTGTTCCCTTCAGGTCTTTTCCTCAACTATATAATCCCAAATAGTCACTCTCATCGTTCTCATCGCTAAATTGAAAATTCCTCCCTTCCAGACCAAGAAACGCTCCGTTTTGCAGATCCATTCTAGGTTTTCCCCATGGCTCTCGAATGGGTTGTTCTCGGGTACGCCGCGGCCGCAGAAGCAATAATGGTGCTCCTCCTCACCATCCCCGGCCTCGACGGCCTACGCAGTGGGCTTATCGCGGTGACGCGTAATCTCCTGAAGCCCTTTTTTTCGGTGGTCCCGTTTTGTCTCTTTCTGGTGATGGATATCTACTGGAAGTACGAGACGCGCCCGACTTGCGAGGAGGAATCATGTTCTCCGTCGGAACACTTGCACCACCAAAAGTCCATCATGAAGAGTCAGCGCAATGCTCTCTTGATCGCGTCGGCTTTGGTGTTCTATTGGCTGCTGTATTCCATCACGCATCTCGTGGAAAGGATCCAGCAGTTGAATCAGAGGATCGAGAGGCTCAAGAACAAGGATTGAGTGATTAATTGAGGTTGTTTTTCTTTATCTTTGCTCGAAAGTTATATTGAGGGTTTCAGATAACCTCACCGAATTCACTTTTATTTTAGATGGTGTTTCATTTCTAGACTTTCAGTGTGATAACTTTGTTTCAGTGCTCGCTTGTTTCAGGGCAATTTTTTAGTCTTCGGGTTATTTGTTATGTATAATTCAATGGAGTTTAGAATGTTAAAAAATTGCACTGCAATAGGTTTGTGATAGTGGAAATTGTTGTCTTTATGAGATAAAATTGATTAGTTGTAGTCTACAGTTGTATGTATTGACTTTTAAGGCTGAGTGTTTAGTTTAATGTTTATGTTTCGGAGTTGATTGATAGTGAGAAGTTTCTTCATAATCTAAGCTTAGGATCAAGCGAAAAAGGAACTGAAAATCAAAATCATGCATACAAAACAAGTAGATTTATGTGGTTCAGCTAAGAATGGCTACCATATATATATATATAAAAACTTGGGACCTGTGGCTTCACCGTCTTGACACTCAGTTGCCGGGGCCACACCTCCAATGACTGGTCAACCCTGTGATCAGAGGCCACACTCCATTCTCAATAATTATTGGACATAATGGTACTATTGCAATGGTTTCTTATTGTGCCAAGGTAGATATTTTTGATTGTATGTTTGATGTCAGGTTTAGATGAATTCTTGATGGTCTGGTTGATGATGTTACGGTAGCTTGTTATTGTTATAAATTGTTGCTAGTAAGTTTTCTTTTGCCTCCTCTTTATGCTATTTTTTGTACTTCTGAATGGATGATTAGATCACTTGATTGTTTCTGCTTTGTCAATGAAACACTTAAAGAGTCTCAACATTAGAACTCCTTTAGGTAACTTTCAATAGTGGAATCTTCATTTTTCCTAGTCTGCTAAGTTATTTAAACATTTGTCACACCTGCTACTACAATTTCGGAAGTTTGTCGATGATTGTCACAGTGTCATCTAGGTCTAGGGTAGTTAAATACCACAAGGAAGAAGAATGTATTAGTTCTCTTAAGCAAAACTTGGTGTGTACCAAAAATAGATTACTTGTATTCAGCTTCTTAAAGTCTTGAGTTTCCCCACATTTTCATGTTTATTCTCATCTTGCAGATGAAGTACTGGACTAGTTCATCTTGGCAACGTGGCTTCATATTCTCTATTGCAGTCATTTTCTTGTTGAAGCCAGACCCTGTATTTTTCCCATGAGTCTTGTGTAAATTATATTATGAACCCATATAGTTGAAAGCCTAAATTTTAAATTAGATTCTTCATATACTTTTAACACAATATTATGTACTTCTTTGCTATAAAAAATTTGTGAAGTCGCAACAAAAATTTGTCAAATGCACCGTATTTTTAACTGAATTTGATTCGATATTTTAAGGTAATTGCAGGTCATAAATTTTACATGCAATTATTCCTCCTTGATTAAAATTAATTTAAGATTTTTAAAGCTTTCAGCTTAATAAAATAAAAATTAAATTCTGATTATATTACGTATTTTATTTATTGAAAAATCTAAAAAATTTGTAGATTTTGGGTATGGTGAGTTTACGAGTTGGGATCCAAGGGATCTTGCTGTGTCCAGAAAGAAAAGCCAAGGTGGCATCACCTCATTGGACTTCTTCTGCAATCCTACACCGCTTAACGAAAACTTCTCAAGCTGACACTTTATTTCTGAGCAACCCCAAAACCCACCGGCCGCCGCCCCTTCTTTCTCTTAAATTTATTTTCAGTTTTGTATCAATTTCGACGTTTTTCAATTCAATTCGTTTCTAAATCCTTTCGGGTAAAAATGGATGACATGAAAGATAGGATGAAGGGCTTCATGAAGAAAGTCAACAATCAGTTTCTTCTTCTTCTTCTTCTTCTTCAGGTAAAATTCAAGGGCCAAGGTCGAGTTCTAGGTTCCGCTTCGTCTTCTTCTTCAAGAGGACCCGTTTACCCTAATTCTGTACGACCATATCCACACCATCTCAACACTAATCCCAATCCAAATTCGAACCCACAGCTGAAAACAAAACCAAAACCTCAGCCAAACCCTTCTTCTTCTGTTTCCCAGAAATCACTCGTTTCTGAAGATAATGGTATATCCGGGTCTGTCAATAATACGGACCCAGGTTGGAAACATGTTTGGTTGATCACTTCTGGGAAGAGATCATAACATGGGTATTCTTTAAATTTGGTTGAATGTTGGATATGTGGGCAGGCATTTAGGACTGAAGAAAAGGTTTCTTTACATGTTGAGAGTTGTGTAAATAATGGTAATATTAATAGTAATAATAATAGCTGTTCAACTGATAATAAAATGAATAATGGTCATACTGATGCGGTTTTGGATGAGTCTAGGAGTGAATTGGAGACTTGTGTTGATGTGTTTTTGTCTGGGAAGCCACGGGAAGGGTTGGTCGAAGTGGTGTGGAAATTGTTGGGGAATGTAGTGAAGGAACCGGAGAAAGCAAAGTTTAGGAGACTTCGGATGAGTAATCCGAAGATCAGGGAGGCAGGTGGCGAGGTTCCTGGAGCAGTTGAGTTATTGGAGTTTCTTGGGTTTGAATTGAAGGAAGAAGGTGGGGAAATGTGGGCAGTAATGGAGGTTCCTGATGAGGAGAGGATTAGTTTGATTATTAAGGTGGTGGAGTTGTTGTTGGATCCGAAAAAGATTGAAGCACCGTGCAAATTTGAGAAGTTGAAGGAGGAGGAAGCTAAGGATGAGACCGTGGAACACATTGAGCTGATGCAGGTTGATTGACAGGTACATTTCTTCTTTTGTTCTTTTAAGATGATGAATTGATGTTTATTAGCTTTTTCAAACTGAGTCTACGAATTCATAATATGTTAATGGTTAGGGAAATTCATTGTGGAATGGTTAGAATAGTTATGTAGAATGTGAGAACACTCTCTGGATATAGCTGATTCTGATTTATTGTTGAATTTATAACAGTGAACACTGCAGGTTAATAAGGATATTTGCTTGAGTGTTTGTTGTCTGTTTGGATATGAGGTTTTAAACTTGGTAACACATTAATCATGAGACAAATTGAAAATTTGTGCGGGTTTTTGTATCCCGCGTTTTTTTCTTTTTCAGCTTGCTCAGTCAAAATTTACCCCAAAAATTGCTAAAAAGCTTTGATTAAACCAAATATAACCTATGTTTTACAGTTCAATTATTAATTTAAGACAATACTGTGCGGGTTTTTTTGCTTGTTCGGTTCAGTTCTGTCAAAAAACTGAACCGTACCACATTTATCCAGCTCTCATACAAATTTACAATTAATTTTCGTAATCATGATATTTGAATCGATGACCTCTTAGGAGGCAAAGGAGGGAGGAAACTTATAAAGAAAGATTTGTAATTTAAGTAGAAAGAGAACAAACTGGTTGGCTTTAATCGATTTTCAAAATTTTGAAGTAGATTAAAATTTCTGTATGCCTTTCAAATTTTGATATGAGACAGTTCTTTAAAAGTTTGAAAATAGATTAAAGCCAGTTTAATTTGTGCCTTATTGGGTTCCTTCACTTTCTATGTGAACTAGAAATCTTCTTTTTTATCTTTTGAATCAATCCCAATCAAACTTGATTGTTCTAGTAAATGTTCAACTACTGCCTTCCTGCCTCATTCTAGACTTCAAAACAAGTTTTTGTGCACTTATCGAAGAATGATATACAATGGCAGTTTGAAATTTAAGATGATATATAAGGGCAGTGGTCGATCATCTACTTAAACAATCAAACATGGCTTAAGAGTTAAAGGAAGATTGTTATTTCAAGCAGAAAAAGAATAAACCAAATTAGACACAAATTAAGTAAGCTTTAAAGATTTGAAAGTTTGTTCACTTGCCTTGTCTAAGACATACTTGAATAAAGTGAAGTATATCGATCTTATTTTTTTCCAAACCTCTCTCCCCTTCAATTCCCATTTGGGAAAGGAAGTTTGGACGAGGAGACAGCATAATTTACTCCCTTGACATTTTTAACCCGAAGAACTCATATTTTATGGTGCATCCATGCCTGGAAATTTAAGACAATTTCTGATAATTTTCAGGAAAACTAGATAAGAAAATACAACGTGCTATTATTGGAACACTGTAATCTTACATTTAGTTTGAAGTTATATACATGAGGAAATCAAGGCCTTGAACTAGGAATTGAAAACAAGTAGGAGTACCAAAGGCCCTTACCGATCTATATTCTTCCAAAGATGTTTTGAAGAGATAATTTTGGAAGATTTTCCGTGGATATTGGCTCGAGGAATTATGATGCTTAGAATCTGAACAGAATTTGCTGTATTGTTGCCCTTTAAATATCTCTTTACATTTCCATTAAATGAATGCATCGATTTTGAGGATTTTCCACCACCATTGACCTTAAATGTCTGTTAGGACAAAGAGATTACGTCTTCCTGAAACTGAAGTTAATTCTTCGATTAAATGAAATTCCAATTTAGAGAATTTTCTTGAGTATTCGTGCTCAATATTAATATAATGCTTGAGATCTTGTCTTGTAAAAAAATCCATGTATCGGGGTGAATTGCTCATTTAATTAATTATTTGATTTTTGGTTGAATTTATCAAATTGCTTCCTGGGAACATTTTTGGATTATCATTTTCATGGAAATTGGCAATAAATTTCATTGGCTCAAGCATTGTCTAGAAGAGCCTCCAAATTTTTCATTAGACTATGTTGTCATCTATCTCATATTTAAGCAGACTTTCTAAAACCGGTCAATGCTTGCTCTTTGATCTCCTAGATTAATTTTTTTGTAATGTGCATGGTCGTGATATGTGCTTAGTGATACATAAATAATCTGACATTGTTCTTTATATTATTGCTGAGTGTAAATAAAAGCTCCTTTAAATTATCTGTGTTTTCTTCTAATTTATCTGTCGACATGTCCTGTATTGTGAAAGGATATGACATAATCATTTTTATAGTTATTTTAGATCTGGGTCTTTTTCTCTATACCTGAAAGCATAGCAGCAAGAATCGAGCTGCCAGACTCCTTCTACAACCTATCAGTTTCAGAGCTGAAGAGAGAAGCTAATACGAGGAAGAAAAAGATTGAGGAATCACAGCTATTGATTCCCAGCTCTTACTTACAGGGAAAAGCAGGCAAAAGCTGCCAAGAAGAGACGCAGCAGAACTAAGCTTCCTGACAGAGTGGTGCTCTAAGGCGTTTTTGGTACTTGGGGGCAAACAACTGCTCCCTATGAGGTCAGTATTTACAGTCATGCCGTAGCATTTTTATCAGTAGATGATTATTTAACCGAGTATCATGTGCTGAACTGATATTAGGTTAGAATTTTCAGACTGGGGCTTGGTCAATAATTGAAGTGTTTTTTCTATTTTACTAAATTCAAGAGAAGACAAAAAGATCTATTCACTCTGCATTTAGAAGATGATATTTAAAGAACACGAAACTTAATTTTGGTAATTTACCATATCAAAACCTTCCTGCTGCGAATTTTATTTCCCCCAGAAGGCAACTCCCGAAATTTTCTGGCATTCGAATTAAGTTAGTTTGAAATTAACCTCAATTTGAATGAGCTCATCTTTCGTAAACTCAAGCCAAACTTATGCCTACAATTCACAAGCTTGGTTTATCGAGTTCATACTTGTAAGGGGTTAATGACCTCGTTTTGAGAAATATGTATCAAAATAATGTTGTTATAGGTATTTGAGACGTCTAATTAATTAAATCAAATCAAATTTGAATGCGATTTATCTCAAATAAGTTGAGCTTAATTCTATAAGAGTCAAATCGAGTTTAAGTTTGATTCAGTTTAAATTTAAATCCCATATTAGAGTATTTTTAAGTTATTTGTGTAATTAATTAAAATAAAAATAAAATATAGAATTCTAAAAGTAGTATTCATAACATGTAGGACATCTCAACTAATTCAACCAAATTAATATTTTAAAATTCCTTTTCTTATTTTTGTTTAATAAAATTTCAAGAACACAATCCAAAAAATATTATAAACAGAAAATCTTAGTGACCCACAAGCATAAAATTGACAAACTGGAAATGATAAGACCTTGGATCATAAATGATCAAATCACATGCCAAATCTTCTTGGATTTGATTTCTTCAATCTGCCCATGTGCTGCCAAAAGTACTGGGAATTTTTGCCACTATGGATGGCTTGGCTTCCATTTGCTGCTTGCTTATTTTGCCTGTTTGCCTTTACAAGCCAAAGCTGTCTTATCAAAGGAAGTGAAGGAAGGGTTTAACTGGACAGACAGTTCATGAAACCAGCCAGCTTAACTAGAACCATGCACATGAAGAAAGATGTTCGTTTCCCAAGAAAATTAATATGAACCACAAAAATATAGGATCCACTTACATAATGGGAGAACAACCAAGATTGAATTCGAATAAATTTTAGTTTGAGATTGAACAAAATTTAAATAAACTAAGTTAGAATTAAATGAAAAATGATGAGTCGGTACTTGACATTCATTCATTAATAGAAATGAACCCAATTTTAAATTAGAACTTGATTTGTTCAATTTGAGTTTAAAATTGATTTTAAAAGATTTGAATGAAATCAAACCCTAATTGAAAAGATACATAAATCTTAAAATTTAAAGTGAAACTATTTGAGATCCTTCTCTATCACAGGAAAAAAGTGGTCAATAAAGAAATCCAGTCTTGGATAATTTTATAGGCCTTCTTTCAGTTTTCATCTTGCTGTCACCCACCTTATCAATGTGACTTTCAATATTATTTGCAAGCTTCTTTTATTTCACATTTAAATTATTTATTTTATTTATCTTAATTTTTCATATTTCTTCTCTATTCTTAATTTGACAAAAAATAATTTTTTTTTTCCAATTTTATAAAAACTAATGCTATTAGTTTCCAACGATATTTTTATAAATATTAATTTAGGTATAATCACGATGTGTTAACATGTAATTAATTAATTTCAAAATAAAAAACTCAAAATTTTGACTAGAAACCAATCTAAAGATTGAAAGTGAGATAAAGTACTTATAACATATTTCCATTATTTTTTGTGACCTCCAAAAACTATAATAAAACATGTATAACCAAAATTAAGCCCTCTTTTTCAACAATCTTTCCAATAAAACCCTTTAATATATTTTTTAATTGGAGTTGTTGACTTGCCCTAATTTTTGAAAATGAAAAATAATATAAAAAATGTCTAAGATGATTCTCCCCGTCTTAATTGACATTAGAATAAAATTAATATTTTACATACAAAATAAAAATGTTAACGAATACAATTAAATCAATTTATCAATCCATAATTAGATGATTTTAAATTAGAGATAAATTAAATATTTTGATGATCCAATTACATGATGATATATCATTTTATTTATATATAAAATACTAATAATTAAAATCATGGTAATCAAATCATGTGTCATATCATATATTAAAAATCTAATTTTCGTATTATGCATTCAATATTGTATAGTATTATAGAATACGTTTTTTAAATAATAATAAGAAAATAATAAAAAAAATTCATCCTTGGCATTTCACCATATTAGAAAATATAACAAACCCTCTTGAATTTTTAAAATTTTTTGATACACCTCTACTAAGTCATATTTCTCCAAAAATATATATCAATCTGCATTAGTTATATGTATTGTATTTAGGGCTGGATTCGAATCGAACCAAACATGAACAGTAATGTATTCGTGTTCAGGCTCGTTTTGTACTGTTCAGGTTCGGATTCGTATTCGTATTTGCCAAACATTTTTTAGTAAAGTTTGTATTCGTATTCGGTTCGTATAATTAAGTTCGTATTCAACTCGTATTCGTATTCGATTCGTATAATTCGTTTTTATATTTATTAAAAATTATAATTAATACAAATAATTAATAAAATTTAATTAAAAAATTATTATTTTATGTTTGGGTTCGTGTTCATATTCGGTTCGCATAGTTCATGTTCGGGCTCCCGTTCGCTAAATTTTAAAATTGCAGTTCGGGTTCGTGTTCGTGTTCAGATTCGTTTAATTCGTTTTAGGTTTATTCGAGCCGAACTAAAAAGCGAACCTAAATATATTCAGTTCGAATCCAGCCCTAATTGTATTGTATAATTTTTAGTACTTTTTAAGGTACATATTGTCTTTGACTTATATTGCATTATACGACACATACAATTTAGAGTAAGATATGAAAATATTTGGTTAATTTTTATGTTAACTAAACTTTAAAAAATGTCACATTCCATCCCAGATTAAACTATAATTTTCAAATTAAATTTAAAATTTGCATTTACCCACCCAAAATAAAATTAATGCCATTTGCAAATTTTATAATCACCTTGATAATATAAAAGAATTTGAGCTTGAATTTCCTTGTCATTGCAATTCCCCAATTGCCCATAGAATAAAAATTCAACTGTCGGGTCAACTAAACGTGGACCACAAGAGATTAATTAATTAATTAATAACCTGATTTAATTTGTTAATTATAGTAATAAGTAGTGCATAATCCACAATATAAATTAAAAAATTAAAGCATGGCAATTTGTGTCAGAAGTTCTCCATGTGAAGGTTTTCAATATAAAAGTTTTTTGGTATGGTTGTTGAAAATTTTCCTACATTAATTATATATATTTATGAAATATAATTTTTCAAAATATAATTTTTTATATTATATATCTATAATAGAAAATAAAATAAATACTAATTTGAATTTTAAAATTTCCCAAATATGCATTTTTAACATCATCATTTTATAAAAATGATATATTATTGTAGACTACGTTTTTTATATATATATCTATCTTATAATATATATATATCGTAAATGTTACTAGATACTGATAATTATAGTATACACTAACGATAAAAATATGTGTCAGTTGGGTTTGTTAGATCTTTCATGAATGAAAATAATAGTCAAAAGAATTTTTTATTAGTAATATAGAATTCGTATTAGAGTTAGGTCTCGGCTTTCAAACCTAGAAATACTAGTTAAAAATTAATCATCTACCCATGTATTAAGTTTATGCTTTAAAATTCAAAACACTGGCACTATTTCCCAACTAGTTTTTTTCTTTTAATCTTACATTAGTTATCAATTTTTAATATAAAAATCATTGGGTAATCCTATAATTTACAATCAATGTATTTATTAATTATTAATAAATATATTATGTCTTCAATACTATTTTAATATCTCTTCGTTTATCTCATTATAATGAAGATATTTATTAATGAATTATTATATCACTTATATAAAAGAATAATGCATTTATATATTTAGATTACCATACGTATGATGAACTCTATTAGAATTTTTAATTTTAAGAGAAAACCTAATTCTAAAAGTCTTCGTAGAATGAGGTTGTTGTTATTCTGTCATGTTAAATCCCAATATATTAAATAATTAATCTTAGAGGAGATGAATAAGATAAACTTTTTAATTAAAAACCTTTTCTTCCTAAACCAACTTAAATGAAAATTAACTTAGTTATACAAGCAACCAACACAATTAATAATCAACCATCATGTAAAAATAAAATAATTATAACAATATAAATCAAATCAAGAGGAGTTAAAGAGAAGAAAAAATGCTCAATCGATTTTTAAAGTATTTCATAGCTTTGACTACAAGTTTTCTACATCCACTTGTTTAAGTAAACTTTTTGAAGTTTTACTAGTATTCTTGACCAATTCAAACATCTCAAACTTCTTGTCCAATCCTTTCAAGTCATTTACTAAGTTTGAGAAGCATTTGAAAATTTCTATGATACTTTCTACCTTCTTCATTTCAAGCAATTCGTACTCATAGAATAATAATTCAACCTTAGACTCATTTACTTGATTAGTTCCTTTATGTGTGTTTTGGAGGATAATACAAGCTTCTTTTGTTGTTTCACAAGAGGAAACTAGTTAAATTCGGTAGAGTTTGATACACAAAACAATAAATTCAAGGCTTTGGCATTTAAATTCATTAATTTTTCATTTTTTTCATGAAAATTATTTTCACTTTTTAGGCTCATTAGTTCTATGGTCTATTAGAACAAAACACCCTTTTCAAAAATTTTTCATAATTTATATTCCACGGATTTAATGTGAAAACTCATCCTATTTTTCCATTGACTATAATTTCTCCATAAAGCAAGGGTGGTTTAATCAAACTTTGACACCCATTAAAAGTAGTTGTAGAAAAATTTGCCACTTAAAAATGATTTTTTAATTCTTAAAATTGTTAGATTTTTTTAAAATAAGAGTCTTCACTCTGATACTAATTGTAAAATTCCAAGTAATTAATTATAATTCTAGAAATGGTGGATAGGTTATCTAAAAGCTTTCTAACTAAAAATCTTTTCTCCTTAAACCAATTTTAACTTAAAACAATTTCAATGTAAATGAAAATCAACTTAGTTATGCAAGCAATCAACATAATCAATAATCAACCACCATGTAAAATAAAGCAATTATAACAACATAAGGCAAATTAAAAGGAATTAAGGGAAGAAGAAATAGTCAGTCGATTTTTAGAATAGTTCGAAGCTTTGGCGACAAGCCTCCTACATCCACTTCTTCAAACAAACATGCTTGAACTTTTATTAGTCTTCTAGGATTACATTCAATAGACTATTCAAGATTGTGCTTTTTTACAATAATTATATGGAATTTTGCCCTCACACTATTTATATGAGATTGCACCTTAGTTTTGTAATACAATTACAAGAAAGAATTTGCCTCTATAAGGCTGATACCAAGATTAAATACAATGAACCTTTCTCAATAATATACAAAGATAGTCTAGTGAGAGAAATGGAGAAGAATAAAGAATAAACAAGTATAGATTTAATGCATTATGATCTCTAACCCTTCCTTTTTCAAATTTACACTAATTTATAATGCTGAAAAGAATATGTCTATTGGAGCTTGAGATACTAGCCGTTGATGAAAAAAAAATTTTTATTCATTAAATTCTCTACAAACGTATGATTGTATGCTTTAGGTGTATGGTTGTGTGCCCTTTCATTGATGCCTCTGAGTAGCTCCCCAGTGATTGAATTTATGAGCACACCAACTCACACACAGTCATGTGTTTCTTTTAGTAGATCATGTGTCTTCGTATCTTGATTCAAACTTGAAATGTCAAAGGTAGAAGGGGTTACTACACGAGAGCACACGCGCTTAGAATTTGTTATTTGCATAGGTGTGTGTTTTCTCTACATAGGCGTACGTCCAAATAATTGACTACATTGACTATGCACGACTAGACTTGCACTATGAAAAACCCTTAATACCTAGAGAAATAATACTAGAGGGGGGGTGAATAGGATTATTTAAAATTCTAAATTAATAACCACAGCAAAAGCAATATTAAACTCAATGCACAATAAACATAATAAAGAGAGAATGAGTTTAGAGAGTGCTCAGCCAAATTTATAGAGGTTCGGAGCTTTGAACACAAGCCTCCTACGTCCTCTTCTTCAATCAAACTCGATTGAAGTTTTCACTATCTTCAACACCCGAAGATACAATAGTTTTGCCACAAGGGAATTTCGCCCTTTTTACAAAGATTATATTAAACAAGAAGTTGATTGTGTTTGCCTCTGAATAGGCTGGAAATCAAGAATTAAGAACAGATCTCTCAAGAATATAAGTGTATGAGCTTAGAGAGAGAAACAGAGCAATCAGATAATGAAGTAGAAAGCTTGATATTTTGCAATTCGTTTCAGTACTCCCCCTCACTTTACGCACTCCCCCTTAGTTTTAGCCTTAATTACCAATACAAATTAATATCAATTTTAACTTGCTAATTCATTCATTTCATTCTTTCTCCCCCTTTTTTGCCATAAATCAAAAAATTTGGACAGAGTCTCCTCTGTTTTTTTAAGATTTCCCAAATCAAAGCACAAAAAATACACTCCCAATATATTATGCAAGCAATCCACCATCCAACTACTTCAAATAATCAACCAATAACAATTTCCAAGACACAAATATACTTTCAAAACATTAATAAAGTGCAAACAAAATATTAATGTAAGTCAATTCATCAAAATAAAGCATAACAGCATAAAACTTATATGTTCCTCAATAACAAATTTTTGTAACAAAATCATGCAAATGCAAATGTAAATAAGGGATCAAGGCTGGGGTGGCTGCTGAGGTGAAAGGTCTGCCAAGTCATCCAGAGCAGTAACTCGGGACTCAAAAAGGGTAAATCGAGTTTCCACAGTATCTCGAAAGGCACGAAACTCAGAGGTAAGCTGAACCACATTGGCATCAACCTGCACCACACGCGCATCAAGCTGAGTCACATGCGCACCAAGCTGATCTACCTTTGCATCAACCTGCTTTGTCAACTCAATCAAAACTTGAAGCTCGGATGTTGATTGAACTTTAGGACCAGCTTCAGGGCGAGCTCGTCTTCCTCTACGAGCACTGGTCTCAGCAACCGCAGGCATGGTAGAAGGTTCGACAGATGGCTCATGCTCACCAACAACTGCAGGCAGTCTCCACCCATCATTACTATCTTTCTCAATCACCCGTATCCTATATAAAGCATCTGCATTAAGCATGTGGGAATCTTCGAAAGTAATCCGAAACTCTCCGTATGTAGGACCCGCCGCCCCTAGTACCCCTACTGCTGAAGAAATACTGTTCTTTTATTTATTAAATTGGAAACCGGGCACCCGAGACGGGAATCCTACGAAAAGAAGCTCCTGCTGAATAAATTACATTGTAAGCGGAAGCTGAACTGAAAATAAAATATATAATGAGCCCAAACTGGCTTTTCATATATATATATATGTCCTTACACTGTTCTGAAAATATACAAAATACATGACCTCACAGGTCCATACTGAAAATAAAATACATCTGGAAAATGTGTGTGGGGTCCCCTCTCGCAAGCCTCAGTCCACCCGCTCCTCGCCAGCAGCACTAACTTGAAAAGGAAGGAAGAAGGAAAGGGATGAGTGATAAAAATCACCCAGTAAGCATTCCTTACTTCCCCCGCCCAAACAAGCGACAAGCACACACACAAGCACACACTGAAACTTGGCCTCGGCCCTATCCATACATCTAGTCGCTTGCTGGCACTGAAACTGATTATTCTGCTGTTATCTGGATTACTGTTATCTGATTACTGATTACCTGCTTATTAATGAGTCATGTCATGACATGCTGAACCGAAACTAAAATTGTATGCTGATGATGCATGTATCTGAATCTATAACTGTACCCGAAGGTACCTGCTGCTGATCAGGCTGATGAACACAGGGATTCGGCATCCTGGCCAAGTGGGCTGAACATTCTAGCTACTGGCTAGAATCTGCTGAAACTGAAACTGAAACTAAAACTGATCTGCTGCTGAGCTGACTGACTGGTGTCAGAAAGCTGGGTCCCACAGATGCCCCCTCGAGTTCATCCCAAAACTGAAACCCATACATTGGGTTCTGACTGCTGAAATCTACTGAATTCAGATCCCTGGATCCTCATTCAATCTATATGCTATGCTCTGAATGCATATGCATCTATTCTTAGCTGAATTCTGAATTATCTGATGTCTGATAGCCTTTGGATGGATTACCAAACCTTTAATAAGTCAATTTCTGAATTTCTGGAAAAATCTGGAAGGCACACGACCGTGCAAGGA
>JAJEJH010001503.1:0-13889 GCA_026122585.1 Anacardium occidentale | reverse complement strand
ATATTAATTGAGTATGCTAGATTATTTTAGCCATCAAACCAACTGTAAATCAAATATTAACACCCAAAGCAAATACCATATAAAGAAAAAACAGCACAAGAATTTGATTACTAAATAAATTATATACCACGACTTTAAATCATAAACACCCCAGAAATGAAACAGAGTCAACCTTGAGCAACTCCCAGTTCGCAATTTATTACTTCTTTGAGTTGCACAATAAATGCAACCTTTCCAAATAGTCCAACGTCATTTCCAATACACCAAACAACAATCTCATGAAAGATTCAATGCATTGACACGAACGCGTAACTTAGATAAAAATCAAAACAAATCAATTCTCAAATATCTTCATCCCTTCATTACCATGTTTCAGGATCCATAAAAGATCCACCGAAATTAATTCTTAAAATATCTCACATTAACCAACTGAAAAATCTAATCACAGTTTGAACAGTCAAACACATAGATCCATCAAAACAATAAAAATAAAACAGAGAAGAAACCTCCAAAATGAAGAAAAGATTTAAAAACCAAAAAAAAGAAAAAGATCATCGTCCTGATCCAGATCACACATCACCATCTCGTCCAAATAGAAATGAAACTCACTGAAGCCATTCTCAACGAGGTAATTAAAAGTATGGCCATCACAGTTATAGGTAAACTTGTTGTTCGTAGCAGGAAGTTTCTGGAGACATTGCGAGGCGATGCTGGTGAAGTTGCCGGTAAACTCGGTGTACTCGGTGAGAATTACCGTACCACGAGCCACAAAGCTATAGATCAACGACTGTTGGCCCATGTCCAAACCCTGAGCCTAACTCCGAACCGAAACGAAAGAGTATGTAGAAAGAGAAAACGGGAGAAACCTTGGGCTGAGGGCAGAGACGCGAAGAACAAATCAAATAATAATAATAAGCAAGATTTACGCTGAGGAGACTTTTATTTACGCTCCTTTTTGTTTTCCGTTTGTTTGTATTTTTATTAGGTCAAATGAGTATTTTCCACTGAGGTTTGATATAATAATTATTTTTATCATTTAAGCACTTTTATATATATTAAAATACATTATATCAATAATTTATAATATAAAATATAGTTATCATTTTTAAAATTATAAAAAATATATTAAAATTTAAAAATATTTAAAAATATTCTTAGATTTTTAAAACCTTTTTAAATTTTTCATTAATTATTTTTTTATATTTTCAAATTTTTAATTCATCCTTCAAACATGCAATAATGTATAATGTATAATGCAATTTATATTTATACTAGTAATTTTTTATTATTTTATTTATATTCAATATATAATATGGGCACAAAATTATTTAATAAATTTTTTTATGCAAAGTATTATTTAATTTGAGAGTTTTTTTATCTTCTTAATAAGCTTACAAAAACATATAACAATTCCTTTTAACTAATTCTTAGGGATGGAAACTGATTTTTTGGAACTTTGAAGGCAGAAATGGTCATTTCATCAAACCTTGGGTGTAGAAAGTGTCATTTGGCCTTTTGTCATATTATGAATTAAAATAAACAAGAGTCACGCTGTTCTATTTGAAATATTGTGGGTGGTATCCGGGCCCGAAGAAATGTTGAAAATTGAAATAGGAAGTTTCTTGGTGGCCAACTAATTATATATTAGTATTTTGTTGATAAGGTAATAAAAAAAATGGTAAATTAATTAAAATATAAAGAAATCACTCTTATATACAATTTTATACCTAAAAAAAATAAATTTATACAAATCTATCATATTATAAAGTTGCTAAAAATGCCCTTAATAAAAAATAAGGAAAAGTCAAGCCTCTAACTATAAAATGTGAAAGCAATGCTCACCGAAAATCTTTTCAGCTTAATATTGTGATATTGATTTAGCTAAAAGGTAAGGCCAAAGGACTATCTCCGATGCATAGTTTGAGGCGGGGACAAACTGTTACCCCCAAGGTTTCAAAAGCCCAAACTCCCACCCTTAGAATGATTTTTTATAATTTTTCTACTAAAATGATTAAACTATCTTTTTAAAAATTAAAAATTTATAATAAAATTATAAAATAATTTTAAATATAAATATATTTAAAAATTTTAAAAAAAATTAAAGTAGCTACTGCCGTCGTGGCCACCATAATAGAACCAAGTGGCCATTTTGGGCCACTTGGTTCACGGGGAGGCCAGATTTGGCCTTCTCATTCGGTGAAGATTGTCAGATCGACCACCTCCAGTTTTGGAGAAGGTGGCCAGATTTGGCCCCCTCCGACAGAATTAGGAGCTGAAAACAGTCGTAAAGGGTCGGCCTTTGCCCCACTGGCCATTTTCGGCCTTTATTTCAGGTGGCCGCCTCCTCCAAAACTGGAGGTGGCCGATCTGGCCGCCTCCACCGAACAGGGAAACCAGATCTGGCCTCCCCTAGAACCAGGTGACTGGAAATTGCCACTTAGTTCTATTATGGGCGGCCATCGCCGCTGGCACCGACGGCGGTAGCTGCTTCAATTTTTTAATTTTAAAAATTTTTTAAATATATTTTTAAATTTTTATAAAATTTTAATATTAAAAAGATAAAAATGCCCCTAAATTATTATTGTGTACTATTATTTTTAATATTAAATTTGGCTTGCAGGTGGGAGTTTGGGCTTTTGAAACTTTGGGGGTGACAGTTTGTTGCCGCCTCAAACTATGGGTGGGAAATAGTCCTTTGGCCAAAAGGTAACAAGAGAAATATCTGAAAATAGCATAACAGATCAACGTTCTATTTCTCAACATGGTTGCACAATTGTGTTTGTATCACAAACGTAGTTTAGAGTTTTAGCATTTATATTTAAAATATTGTAAATAGAAATTGCAATTTTTTGTTATTGTGATTTGTTGTGATATTGTTTAGACAGTTTATTTGATGTACTTAGGATCAAAAATAGTGAAATCTATCATAAATTTATGGACTTCATTAATAGGAATGTGATAGTGTATGGGTAAGTCGAAAGCCTATTTGAAAGGTAAAATGATAAACTAGAAATTTAGGGGGGCAAACAAATACTTTTTGTATGCGACTAGCCCTTATTTGAGGGGTGAAACCATAAACTAGGAGCTTAAGGGTGCAAATTGTATGCAACTTATTTCAATTGTTTGCTTTTCAAAAACAAGAGTTTATACTATAATGTCAATTGTTAAACCCTAATAGATTAAATGACTAATCTTAGAGGGGGTAAATAGGATTTTTGAAAACTTATTTCTAAATTAAAATTTTTTACTTAAAACCAAGTTTATGCTTAAATCAATTTCAATGCAAATAATAATAAAGTAATCAAACAACCATGCATAAAAAATAGTAATAAAGTAAATAAAGAGTAAAAGGATAGAGAGAATTTTGCTCACTAACTATTATAGTGGTTCGAAGTTTCTCCATAAGTCTTCTGCATCCACTCTTTTAAACAACCTTGCTTAAATATTTCCTCCACTAATTATGTCAAGATTTTATCTTAATAGTTTTATTGGGATTTTATCTGTAGGACCCGCCGACCCGAGTACCCCTGCTGCTGAAAGATACTGATCTTTTATTAATTAAACTGAAAATCTGGGTACCCGAGACGGGAATCCTACGAAAAAGAAAGAAATCTGCTACTATACACTGTAAGCGGAAGCTGAAACTGATACTAAAATATACAATGAGCCCAAACTGGCTTTTCATTATATATATATATATACTGTTTCTGTACAACATTCTTTACACCTGGAAATGTACAAAATACATACAAGACCTCACAGGTCCAAAAACTGAAAAGAAAATACATCAGAAAGTGTGTGTGGGGTCCTCCTTGCCAGCCTCAATCCACCCGCTCCTCGCCAACAGCACACGGACCTGAAAAGGAAGGAAGAAGGAAAGGGATGAGTGATAAAGATCACCCAGTAAGCATTCCTTACTTCCCTCGACCCAGGCAAGCAACAAACAAGGGCACACATACCTGGTCGACCCTATACATGCATCTATGCGCTTGCGGGTGCTGATTCTGATTACTGATTTCTGATTACTGGTTTCTGATTATTAATTAGTCATGCCATAATATATGCGTAATGACATGCTGAGCTGGAAACTGAAACTGACTGATGATGCATGCATATGTCTATCTGAGTCTGAATGTACCCAAAGGTACCTGCTGTGCTGATCAGGCTGATGAACATAGGGATTCGACATCCTGGCCAAGTGGGCTGAAAATTCTAGCTACTGGCTAGAAAACTGAAATCTGATCTGCTGATATGCTGTTGAGCTGACTGACTGGTGTCAGAAAGCTGGGTCCCACAGATGCCCCCTCGAGTTCACCCCAAAACTGAAACCCATACATTGGGTTCTAACTGCTGAAATCTACTGAATTCGGATCTCTGGATCCTCATTCAGGCTACATGCTATGCTATGCATGCTTATGCATCTGTTCTTAGCTGAAATCTGGATTATCTGATGATTATTAGGCCTTGGATGGATTACCAAACCTTTAACAATTCATTTCTGCCTTTTTCTGGAAAATCTGGAAGACACACGACCGTGCAAGAAAGGCACACGGTCGTGCACGCAGCACACACGGTCGTGCTGGGCAAGGGCACATGGGCGTGTGCCCCAGCACACGGGACCGTGTGCTGGCCGCGCGTCTGGGCGTGTGTGCTTCTGGAATTTCTGGGCCATTTCAAGCAAAGATGGGACACACGGCCGTGTCCCTCAGAACACACGGTCGTGTCCCTGCGTTTCCTGCCCGTGTGCACCTCGTGCACACGGCCGTGTCCTTGTGAGAACAAGGGCACACGAGCGTGCTCTTGCGGGCACACGGTCGTGTGTCTTGTTCTGCTCAGACATGGTTCATCTGAAACGCGCTGGAAACCATCCGAAACTCAACCAATCTGCAATTAATCACAAACACACATCCAAGGCACTTCTATATACACATATGCATAATCAATTTTATCAGCCATCCCAAACTACGAATTTCACCATGGCCATTTAAGCTTTCTCTCACAACACACACACACAAAACCAAGCATGCATGTTTGCTGGGTGGAAATTAAGCGTTTAAATCATCATCTCATCACATATAAGCAACCAAACAAGCTGGAAACGGAAACACACATTTCCAGGCATCATCAATCATCACAAGGCAAGCTGGAAAACTCTGGAAGAAGTAAGAAACACTTACCTCTCGACATGGCTGCTGGATAACTATCTCTCAAGCTGATCTCTCTGGTCTCTAGCTAGAAAGGGAGCCGCTGGAAGCTGAATCTCGCGTCTAGGGCTGTGAGCTGCTGAAAGAAGAGGAGAAAACTTGGCTGAAACGGTGAGAAATGCAATAACTCTCATCTCTCTCTCTTTTCTTTTAATCCCACCTGCACGGGCGTGCAGGCTTGGCGCACGGAGTGCGCCTGGGAAAATGGATAGAATCCATTTTCCGCGCTTCGTATGATTAAAACCTCCCTAAAGGCATCATACGAAGGCCACACAGCCCTGGAAAACTACTATCTCACCCCTGAACTCTGCTAGACCCCCAATCTATCTCTAAATTTTATTTCTAACCCCAAAACTCTACCCCCTAAGGGCTTTCTAAAACTCTGGGATGCTACATTATCCATACTAGTTTTGTTGGAATTATATTCTTACTATAGTTTCATAAGATTTCGTCCAACACTAGTTTCATAAGACTGTGCTTTTTATAATAGTTTCATGAGATTTTGCTCCACTGTTTGTGAAGAACATACAAGATGAAAAATGCCCTTTAAAGATTGACACAAAGTTAAGCTCACAAATCTTTCTCTCAAAAGAATAAAGATGAAATATATATATATATATATATAGAGAGAGAGAGAGAGAGAGAGAGAGAGTGGAGAAGTAGAGAATAGAAAGAATGTAGTTTTAAAGTATGGTTCTCTAACTCCTCATTATTCAAATCAAATTACTTATATAAGATTTGAAGAGAACTAGTCATTGTGACTGATTTGAGAGTTGTCAAACTGAAATATGGGTTGATATATGATTATGCGCTTATGATGTATGTTAATGCTCTTGTCATTAATTATAGTCCAATGATTAACTTCTTCATATTGTGCCAATCCAATATGGGTTTATGCATTACACACACGGTCGTGTATTTTTATATCTTTAATTCCTAAAATTTCTAGAAGGTTGTACAATCTTGTAACACGATATCTCTCATGAAATACACACGATTAGATTTTGATCTTTACAAGATTGTGTATCTTCTTGGTACGGATGTGCTTGTAGTGTATCTCACAATCATGCAACCGCCTTTGTGGCTTATTACCAATTGAGTTTCCTCAAGCCACAAGATGTGAGTTTTAGATGCAACAAATTCTTCCCTTGAGCTACATTAATTTATTATGCATAAATTATTATGTGTAAATTATTATTCATCTAAAACTCATCTCAGATCAAACTTATCAGCATAATATTCATGATAACGATTCACAAGTCAATACAAGATGTAAACAACACATAATCTTATTCGGTCTTTATATTAAAATTGAATAAAAATTAAATATTTTGAATTAAATAATAGGGAAACACGGATTTGACTAAAACCTATAACTTGCCCTCTACATATTTTTGCCCTCCGGAGTGTGTTTTTCACATGTTACTTGCTAAAATAATATTGACATGTTTTTATGTTTTAAGTCGTTAATCTAGAAGGTCTAAAACGAGTTTTACTAGAATGTTTGGGTGGTTGAATGTTAATTTTAGAAGCTTAATGAAAAGAGCCGATTTTCATATAAATTGGCCAATCACCAACTGTTGCGTAAATATTTTTATTCAGTCATAATTATCTTATTTATTTGAATATAAAATGTTTCGGTGGTTGAATCGAAAGACAATGTACACCAGCCAATTAATTGCCCCACGTTGCTGTATTTATTAAGTCCCATTTAAACCCCAAATTGGTGCCACTAATGTTCAAAATTGAGCTTAAGACTTGATATGGTGAGCTGGGTCTTTAGGCGAGTTGAACAGTGTCTTTTTAATAAGTTTGACTTCAATTTATTTAAAATTATTTATTTATATAATTAAAATAATATTATTTTAATATATATTATTTAAAATAATATCGATTTAATTAGGGTCTCAATCAATCAATAATTAGATTGGATTGGATTGGATTATTGTTGAAATAAATATTAAAAATTATATAACTTTTTATTTTATTATTAAATATAAAATATAAAATTTGAATGATATGTATTTAAAAATAATTTTAGTTACACACAAGCTAAGTTCATTGATAAGATATTGAGTTAAAAGTTTTGCAGATGCAAAATTTTTTGACCGGATTGAGCAATGAACCTACGGGTTTGGGTTGGCTTCCCCGACTCATATATATATATATATCTCAGTATACACGAAGGAGTCCATCACATTTCGGTCCTTCCGGACAAAAGCAATATGTCATTTTGTCCGTAACACTAGAAAATTGTGTGTTTGGGATGCTTGAGCAGATATCGCCCATGTGGGCGAGCAGCATGTTGCCCGTAAGCTATACTTCAATTTTCATCTGTTGCTGTTCAGAGTATTTATTTAGTACAAAGCACAGCGTTTTGGAAAGAAAGCATAATAGAAGGGCGGAAGGCCAAAAGCTTATTCCCACCTATAGTTTGAGGCACGGGATCCTACTCTCTAGGTTTTAAGAATTCAAAATCCTACCTTTAGACTAAATTTTAAATATTTTTTTATAATTTTTTAAATAAAATAACTAAAACACTATTTTAAAAAATAAAAATTATAAAAAATTAAAAAAAATTTAAATATAAAAGTTTTCAAAAAATATTTAAAAAAATTTAAAAATATACTAAAAAAATTTTAAAATTTTAAAAAATTAAAACAGCTATCGCCGTTGATGTTAGCGATGGTGGCCACTGATGATCGAATCAGGTGGTCATCTCTAACCACCTGATTCTAGGCCTTCCCATTCGGTGGAGGCGACCGTAGTTTTGGCGGATGTAGACATATCTGACCACCTCCATTAAAAATAATAGTTAAACACGGTTAGTAGGACCAAGATCGACCGTTTTTTACCTCTTTTTCAGGAAGAGTTGATCAGATTTGACCGTCTCGACCAAACAGAGAGGTCATATATGGTCTCCCCTTAAACCAGATGATCGAAAACGATTACTTAATTTCATTATTGACGACGATGACTGTTGAAATTTTTAAAAATATTTAACATATTTTTAAATTTTTTATTTATATAAAATTTATTTTATTATTTTATCAAATTTTAATCTTAAAATAATAAAAATATTCTTGAATTGTTACTGTTTACTATTAAATTTGATCTAAACGTGAGATTCTAGGCTTTTGAAACTCAGACCATGGAATTTTGTTTCCATTCCACCTCAAATTATGGGTGGGAATAAGTCCTTTGGCCCGGGCGGAAAGATAAAGGTTTAAAATTATGTACATGATGATTACGGGTCGGACTTGGTTACATAGGCTTTTGATCAAACTGGCATCATGATCATCTCTCATTAGTTGGGCTCGGTGACTTGAAACTGACCTGCGTTATTCATATACCGGGGCTGCAAAATAGATTAACAATGCGATTGAGTTGAAATAATAAATAATTATTTTTATAATATTATTAATATTAATTTATTTAATAATAAAAGATTATCATAATATGTTGTTTAGGTAATATAAAGGATTATTCAAATCTCCTCATATATTAAAAAATTATTTTGATAATCTTAATTTTATAATAATTTTATTTAATATAATAAATTTGATTTAAGTATTAAAAGATTATATTGATAATATTAGTTTTACTACAATTTTATCAATATTTAATAAATTTAGTTTAATAATATAAAACATATTACAGTATTTTTTTATTATCTCAATCAAATACAATAATTTTTATATATACCAATTTATTCAAAACACATTCTTATTTTATACCTATTAATCTTTTAAATTAATATATTTTTCTAGTAATATTTCAATTTTAATAATAAAAATTTTTCATAGCTAAGTATAAATTATTGTTTGTAAAACAGTATATATAAATTCAATACCAATGTTTACTTAGTAAATAATAAAAAGAATGTTGAAAAGTTGCTCTATTTAAATGTATTTAAAAGTTATTAATTATGAATTAGTATTGTATTTAGTTAAAACCAATAGTCTCAATAGTTTATAAGATGACATTTATATTTTTAATTTATTATAATTTTTTAATGTAATTGTCATTTTTAAAACTAAGGGAGATATATTGAAACTTAATAAATACCCCAAACTTTTTTTTAGATTTAAAAACCCTCCAAAACTTTCATTAACACTTTTAATTTATTTTATTTGGGGGGTGTATTTCATTTTCAAATTATCAGGGGGTAAACAGAAATTTTAAAAATTTCAACGATACCTAAAACTTTTTAAATTGAAAACCCTTTAAAACTTTCAATAACATCTACATAATTTTTAAAACTTTCAATCAAACCCTCCCTACTCAATAGTAAGGCAACATCAACACTGCTTCAACTGTGCATGCGTAACATTCATGACCATAATGCTAAAGAATACACACAGTGGTGCACCATGTTGAACACATGATGGTGCATTGTGTTCTACTTCTATAAAATCTTGGCAAATAATCATGGATCCATGCATAACTCTACATAAACCACAATCAAACACATTCAATCAGTAGTATATGATCAATACAACCTTTTTATATATAGCATCTTCATCAATTAAAATCAATTTCATCATCAAACTTATTAAAACCCTCAAATCATCAACTCAAACATATACATTCTGAATATGTTTCTAATCAACATAACTTCATTAAATCTTTCATTACCACATAAACTCATCATATTCCCATGTTATTTAACATAAAAACATGCTTTAACATCATCATATCACAAGAACAAATATTCACATGCTTAAGAAAAAAAGGGAAAAGAGGTAAGAAACACTTACCTCAAGGCTTGTGGATGCTTAATCTCTCTCTAGCTTATACTCATACACTAGCTTAAGTCCTAACTCTTTGATTCTCTCACTCAACTCTCCAATGATTGTCTGGATAAATATAAAATTAGGATGAAAAATATCTAGAAAAGAAACAATTAAAGATGCTTTATATTGTGCCAAAAATCCATGCATGATTATGTGTCTATAAGATGCATTGGTCATGGATAAACGAGAATTTCAAATTTTAATTACTTCTTGTAATGTACATCTGGCAGCCTCCCAAAGTGACACATGTACATGCTACAACCCTTAAATGACTATTTTACCCATGGATACTCTCAACTCAAATTTCTCATCATAAAATCTCACATTTTTTTATCGATTTTTAACCTAAAATGATCATTTACAAGTGGCGGCTAGATAGTGTTGTGGCAAACAACCACCTCAACTAGTCTTACAAATCTTATGAATTTGTGTCAATGTATAATCAACTGGAGATGATGTTATGGTGGCACGACTATGATAGAGGAATGTGCAATGATTAGCATGACAGAAGGAACAACAATGATGATTAGACGAGCAAAGAAAGATATGACTAGAATGAAGTGTGAAGGTTTAGAGACATGCTAACATGCGACAACTATTGAGTAGATGAAAAATTGTCAATAACAACTAAGCATGGCAAGTGCAATAGTGAGGAAAGACAGTGGTATGTTGAATAGAGGTGGTGGCATGCAATATTGTTGATGGCTAGGGTTCCCAGGCTTTGCATTTTCTTCTACTTTCCTTTTTCAATTATTTTCACTAAACTTTTCTTTTAGAATTTTTTTTTAACCTAATTGAATGAAAAACTTAAATTGTCAAGTCAAAATCAAATGCAAAGACTAGAATTAGGCAAGAAAGAACAGATCAAAGTTGGGATCTATCACTAAATTAATGTAGGATAGAAAACAAAAAAAAAAAAAAAAAAAAAAAGAGAATTTGATTAATATTCAAACCAAAAAAATAATCGACAAACAATTGAAAAGAGAACGAATCTCAAATTGTATTGAACAAATCAATGTAAAGTCTGAATAATATGAATAGTTTGAAAATTAATGTAATGAATATTTAAGCCTTTATACAAACTATCAAAATCACTAAACAAGACAATTAATTTGAGAATTTCATAAATATAATAAGATAATAATGTATACAATTAAAATTTAAATTTTTTTTTCTATAATATGAGATCTTAAAATCTTCACTGAGTCTCATGTCAGTTAGTCTACAAAATCTCAACCCTAAATCTATTAGATTGCAACCCTATAGAAATTAAGTTTATAAAACCTTAATCTTGATTAAAACTACATACTTGACCAATTCATATGATTCTTGTTCAATTTATTCTAGAGCAACAATGATAACACTCTTAGAAAAAGAGCACAATTGATTCACTCAAATATGCATATTTGTCATTAAAGTTGTTTATGAAAATTAATTAGAAGCCTATTTATACTTTAGGGTATTTACGCTAAATCCTTAATTAATTAGGATTTAAAATACTACTGAAAACTCATTAAATTAATTGTACAAAATACATACAAGATAAAGCCAAAACAATGCCCAATAACGCAAAAGCGCTTTATTATTTTTCTGAACCTTTTCTGTCAAGCCGTGACGGGTTGGAGGTCTGCCCCTGCGCATACTCTGTAATTTGCGTCTTCATGCTTGCTTGCGTGCTGGGCAATTGTGTTTTTCCCTTGCGTCTTGCGTGACGTCTTTCGTGCTGGCTTACGCGCCGGACAGCTGAGCTGGGCGGGTGTGGCGTCCTGGTCTTGCTCTCTTATTCTTCTTTTATTCCTCATTCTTCTTCAAATTCTTTGAATCCTTTGCCAAAATTTTCGGACACTTTTGATGATTCACTCGAGAGCTTCGATGGTTACTCTGAAACTTTTGACAATGTTTTCGGAACCTCCATCGATGCCATCACACCCTTTAACTCGAATTCTTTGAATTCCTTCGAACTTGAATTTGCTTGCGATTGAACATGAATATTTTCAAACCCATTTTTGCATGATCAACCTCCTCCAAGGACCCGATCTCTGAAACACGCACGAATTCAAACAATGCTTCCTTGCTCCCTTTGGTTCTTACTTTCATGTTTAGCACTTCTGAAAGATGGAAAGAATCGTTCAAAACCTGACTGGATGCTTGCCCGGTTCGAGTCATATCAGTTACCTAATGAACTAGTGATGTGATTTGAAAAATGAACTCTCTTCCCATACGTATGGAATTCTAATTTTGTGTAAGCACATTGGTTAAGTGTGTGTTCATGGATGACTTGGCTTTTATAGAATGCATGAACTCTTTTTCTAACGGGTACTTACATATATTCCAATAAGTACACATTGGTCACTTTTACATCTAAGCTGAATCTTCTCTTGATCATTTAGCTTTGTCAACTTCCTTTTAGCTATTCATTTTAACTATTCCTTGTGGTGCATAAATGTGTGCTAGCATCGTTTTCCAATGAAGAATGAAACACATTTGTAGCTATTCATTTTTCTGATCGATGTTCGAACAAGTCATGCCCGATTCAATAGATTTGATTGGTAAGCCTAGTAACAAAAAAATGATCAAATTGTAACCAATAAATCAATTGTATTTCATCTATATATTAAAAACACATTTCATCATAAATTAATCTATTTTTCCCTTACGATCTCCAATTTTTGTTATTCGATATCTACCATGTCAACAAGATGACATTTTTGAAAATGATGAAAACTTTTCATTCCAAATCTTAATTTGAATAGGTGGAGCCATTCTTGAGAAAACTTGAATTTTTTAGTATTTTAAAGGCTAAACGACTTATTCACACCCAAGGTTTTCCTAAATGACAAAGGTCCACCAAAAAGGTTTTTAAAAATCAAATATTCACATGTTAATAGATTTTTATTTAATTTTATTAATATTTTTAATGAAATAACTAAAATGCATTTAATTTAAATATAAATAATATAAATATAAAAATAAATTTTAATATAAAATAATATTAACATGATGATAATAAAATTATGATATTTTGAACAGTTTTAAACAATTAATGAAAATTATAAAAAAAAATAAAATTTTAAAAAAGTGGCTACCGTAATTGACAATGTAAACCTAACCAAGTAGTCGAATCTAACCACCTTGATGGTTGAGGTGGCCAAATCTGTCTCTGCCATCGAGAAAAGTTGAAAACTTTCAGTTTTATGCATGTCAATCGTTTTTGACCATCTTTGATGGTAGAGATAACTAAATCTTTGATGGTAGAGACAACAAAATCTTTGATGATTAGATCTCGTCAATTCAATCAGATATCAATTTTTGCTCACTTGATCAGGTTTACGACAGTCACGGTCACTAAGGACACTACTGATAATGCTAGATGCTTTTTAAAATTTTATTAATTTTTTATTAATTTTTGAAATATATTTTATTATTTTAATATTAAGTATTATTTTATTTATTTTTGTAAATATAATTTTATTACCTTTTATTTTAAAATTTTTATTTAAAATAAAAATATTTTAATTAATTAAATTTAATTCTTAATTATTAAATTTAACCATTAGCCTTTAGTTTAATTTTTTTAAATTTTTAGACGAAGTTTGCCATTTAAAATACATTTTTTTAAATATCTTTTACATTTCACACGTTCTTAATATTGTCGTTGGGGAACTTTGCCGCTTTATTTTATCTGACATTGTTAATTTTTTACTAGGTAAGGAAAACACAAGAAATCTTAGTTTTTTAAATGAATGCGTTAAATTACTAATTTGATTAAATAAAACAAATAAAAAATAAGAGATATTTGGATAAATTCAAGTCAACCGAAAACAATTTTATAGGGCAGTTTGGTAATTTAATCAACCCTTAGCAGCTGTGCTCGCATACCTACGGCCAT
>JAJEJH010001502.1:0-24315 GCA_026122585.1 Anacardium occidentale | reverse complement strand
AACCTCATACTATTAACCTCAACAAATGTTTACAAGTATAATAATGCATAAATAAATACAAATAATATATAACGAAAATATGGCTATAGGGTACCAACCCTAGCAGCGCAATAAGAAAAATCATTAATTTTAGTGCTAGGGTTAGTACTTTATAGCCACTTGTTCGTTGTATATTAATTATATTCATTTATGTATTATTTTTATATATCATTGTATTGGTACATTTTATGATATTAATAATATGATGTATTTCAGATATATTATTTCTTTAAACATATATTGTATCCGTAGTATGGTAGAACTAAGATAATAAATTCAGATGACTAATCGTGCTTTCCATATCTATACAGTAACTATACAAGAATTGATCCATAATCCTAATACCACTATAAGATTAGAACACGAGTGATGATACAAGAATTATCATAGTGTGTATGATTCCATCGAAAAGTGGTATTAGTCTATACGTACTAAAGTTATTACTTACATCCTAGTCTCATACATGGGTGTATGATTTAGTGGTTATGTTTACTAGAATAAGAATCCTAGAGAGATGGTATTACTTGTATCTATAAGTCAATCCTTATAACTTGATTGGTACATGTGCTTCTTTAACTTTAGGTTTATCAGACCGTCTCATACTAGAAGTGGTATTATTTGACATTATTAAACACATTATTATAACTAGAGTGTTATAGAAATAAGTGATCAATATTATCATAATTAGTATAAAAGTGTTATAAATGTATGTGACTAGTCGTAGCATAATCAATATAGAGACTATAGTAAATTAACATAAAATTATCAATCCCAAATATAAGATGAGTATCTTAATTGAATTTTCTAAAACCATGAGTCTGTGGCCATATTTAGATCAATCAGTGTCAGATTCAATCTTAGTTTGGACATATAAATATAGGGATATCTAACAAAGACATATATCTATATCTTAGTCTAACGAAGGGAATGTATTGTACATTAATTGTTAAGTTCATCAAGCCTTAAGTTGTTTATTAAAAATTAACTGTTCAAGTAGACATGATACCTTGCTAGAGGTTGCTCATCATCTGTATTTGATTTGAATCTAGATATTACCAAGATAGTAGGTGGCTTATAGGTTATACACTATAGAGTTAATAAATTGAGGCAAAGGATTATTATTCTAGTGAGTATATCATGGTGTCATATCATGTTAGACTTACTAGATCCATTCAGATTAGGTTGACAAGATAAGATCAAAGATTTGCCTTGTTATACAATGATGTATCTTTATAGGTTACAAGTCTGCATCTTGATGGTTGACAAAATCTTGACATGTTTAGACAAAATTAGTTTCACTCATTCAAATTTTGAATAATTTGATGACTTATGGTGTACATGTCTTATGTATGGTCATACAAAAAGTTATTTGAACTATTAATTAATTATGCGAACATTATGGATTATGTGAAACGCGTATAAATTGTAATGGTTACCAAATATCTATGTATGAGTTATGACACTTTGTGTATAAGCATACATCTCTTAGTCATAGGTGTGCATGTTTTAAGGTCCCACTCATGACTAGCTTTCTACATAAGCAAATACAATGAAACTTTCAAAATGATACTTATATTTTCTTGACTCACATGCGTTGTAACTTACTCACACCCATGACATACAGTTTGCTAGCATAAATTTAGCCTCCTTCTTGCTCTGTAGACGTCAACAAGTGTTAATGGCCTTTCTAATAGAATAAAGCTTGTTTTTGGAGGTTCTAAACCATGAAAATATTTTAAAAGCTTCAAAACAAGTAGGTGATTTGATTAACATCCTATGTTCGTTTTAAATTTATAACATGAGCCTTTTGAAATGTTTGAAAAATATGTATCTTGCATTCCTAATGGTTTAGTTGTTTTAAAAATTTCTACTGCTTGGCTACTCTTTCAACGACTTTAGGAAAATCTTACTGTGGCATTAGAGCCTACATTTTTAAGTTTCAGAGGTTGCTATACATTTTAATACTTGTGGTTGCATGTTTGGTTGTTTCAATTTGAACATATTTAGTTGTGTCGATTTGAGAACATATTGACACCATGATTAATTTTGTGTAAAACTTAAATTGTGATTTTGTAGAGTTTTAGTTTCCTGTTATTTTCCTTAATTAATTACAAATTGTATGTTGATTATGTTGTACAAGGGTTAATTACATAATTTCACATTGGCACAAGAAATCATGCTTAATATACATGTTTTTATGCATTAAGCATGTTACTAGAAAATGGCTTTAAGCGTTTCATGACATTTTGGTAATTTTTGGCATCAAGTATGCCATTTTTGGGTGGATTTTTTACCAATTCCATCATTGAAATTTATAGAAATCATGTCTATGACAACCATAACCATAAAAAGTCACTAACGTGACTCAACACAATTTACAAGGTCATGACCCTGTGAATTCATTCTATGAATTGATGTACAATGGTATATATTTTTATCATGCCCATAGGTAAAGTTAAATTTTCTCATATATATACTTGTGCATATCTTGTTACATCACCCAAACCAACTTTTGGAATGTTCACTGACTCTAGAGTTTATTATTGTCACAATCGTGCATAAAGTAGTCACACCCATAAGGCTTCTTGTCATAGTCATAAAATTGAAGCTCATGCCTGTGATTAACCTAAATGTTATGTTTTGTACCTAAGGTCAATTTGTAACATTTATAAAGTTTAGAGGTTTGTTTACAATTTTACAATTTTATTAAATTACAAGGACTAAAAGCAATTCTCACATGGCTAATTAAAAATAATTTAATGAATTTTAATTGTATGTATATAAGTTTGATTGATATATATATATATATATATGTATGTGCATGTGGGACTTGATATATACCTTTGTATGTTTTGGTATATTTTTCGGGAATGTATGCTTTTAATCAAAATAGAACCTACAAGTCATACCTTCTGTTATGTTTTCTCATAGTTCGTTTCTCATTTTTGTCCTCTCAAATGTAACTCAAGGTTTATAAATATTGATGTAAAATTTATAATGGGTAGTTACTTGTTTAATTTCATAAAAATTATGTAACTAAGAGATAAAGCAATGTAATTACTTTAAGATTCGAAAAAGAGAAGTGGGTGCATATATAAAGTCTTGAAGAATTGAAGAAATATGACTTAGGTTGATTAGTTAGTCTTCTTGGCTTAGGGGCTTGACATTAGTTAAAATTTTATGCCTTATTTAATATGCATGCTAGGTTTTATTTTTGTCAAAATATCAACTCACAAGTAGACAAAATTTTGATGAGACCTAATTAAAACCTTCCAAAATAGCATTACAAGGACACACACCTTTTTATGGGAACCTATTTGGTGAAGGGCAACCTATTTTAAGGTAAAAGATTAGTTGCTAGTTATATTAGGTTAAACTTAACTAATAAAAGATAACTTGTTCGCCAAAATAAAGGTGAAATCTATTAGAGAATGAGTTAGACTATATTTGTTGATATATAAGATATATAATATTTGACTCACTAATATCGAGAATTATAATTAAGGATTGCATGGTTTATTAGGGTAAAACCTAACTTGAGATCATAAGCTTTTATTGATTGGTTTGATGACCTACTTATTCGATTCAACTTAGCTTATTTACTAGAGCAAAGGTTGGATTGATTTAATAAGATCTTAATCCAATAGGAAGTCTGCTATAACTTCTCAACTGTATTTTCTGAGCATAATAGTAAGGGTTTGGCTTGAGGGAATTAATGTAAGAATTTACTTTTTTGTACATGTGTAGATCATCACACCATCATAAATTCAAGTTCATTACGTCTAATCTTTAAGCAAAAAAAAAAAAAAAGGCTGGAGGGCACCAATTTTCTTAGTTGGTATAAAAATCTTCAAATTATACTATATCAAGGAAAAAATTTGTATGTCACTGAAAAGTAAAAGCCTCTAGAGCCTGGTCGTGATACCACCAAGACTGAGAGAGAAACTTAAAAAAAGTATATCAAAGATTGCATGGAAGTTTAGTGCCCTATGCTTGTTTCTGTGTTACCAAAGTTGTAAATGCAATATGAAGATACCGATAGAAACCATTTTTCTTCACCTTTATGAGTTTTTTGGAGCTTGAAAGAGACTTGAATGATATCAGGTGAGTGTCACCTTGTACGATTATAGGATGAGTGATAGTGTATAAACGGGTACTCATGTGACCAAGATGATTGGTTACATTAAAAAGCTAGCCAGATGGGAAATCATTTGACTTTCAGTTTTATGTTGAATATGAATCTTATCTTATAGATAAGATAGCCAAGTCACCTTCTACTAGTCACAATAAAAGAGTGACTAAACTTTTAAAGGTTATACATAGTGATGTTTATAGGCCTATGAAAATGTAAAGCAAACATGGGAAACTTTACTTCAAGACCTTTATTGATGATTTTAATAGGTATCAATTTGTGTTTGTTATAAGACATAAATCAGAATACATTGAAAAGTTTAAAAAATTTAAGACTGAAGTAAAGAAACAGCTTAGTAAAAGTATTAAGATTCTTCATAATAATTATAAAGGGGAATACTTGAGTGTTAAATTCAGTGAATACTTAACGAAACATGGTATAGTTTCACCTCACACCTCTTGGTATACCATAACACAATGGTGTATCTAAACAGAGGAACCAAACTTTGATAGATATAGTCAAGTCTATGATAAGTTTCAATGAAGTGAACTACCCATGTTATTATAGAGTTATACCTTAGAGGCTATAACATATACACTTAATTATGTCCTATCTAAATATGTAAAGACAACTTCCTATAATTTATGGACTGGAAAAAGCCCAATCTAGATTACATGATGGTTTAGGGTTATGAAGCTTATATCAATAAATTGACTTCAAATAAGCTAAGTTCCAAACTTGGTAAATATATATTTATGGATTACTTGAAGGAAACTAAAGATTATTATTTTTACCACTTGAATGAGTAAAATTTTTTTATTGCTTGATCTTAGACTTTTTAAGAAATTCCTTTTGAAAAGAATAATAAGAGGAATGTAGAGTTTGATGATACTCTTGAACCGTAAATGTCTACAAATATTAAATAAGACATTGTATCATATAATGTGGTTGATCATATTATATTTTATATGTGTAGACTAGGTAAAATATGTCATGAGCTTAAGAGATATGGATATTTATTGACTCAGCACGATAATGTGTTGGTCATCTTTAATAATGAACTTAAGATTTATATTAAGGTTATAATAAATCTAGACTCTAAAAAATGGCTTGAAGCCATAAGGTCTAAGATAAACTCTACATACTAGAACCAAGTTTGCATTCTAGTAAATGCACCCGAAGAGGTAAAACCCATACTGTGTAAGTAGGTTCTTAAAAAGAAAAGCAATATAAATGGTAATGTGCATATCTATAAAGCATGATTGTTATTTTGATCAAAAACATAACATTGATTATGATAACATCTTTTTACTAGTTGTAATATTTAAGTCCACTTAGAGTGTGCTTGTGATAGCTACAAATTATGACTACGAGATTTGGTAAATGGATGTTAAAACTACCTTCTTGAATATTAACCTTGTAACGGATATGTATATGACATAGCTTAATGGTTTCATTATTGATGGATTAGTAGACAAAGTATGGAAGTTGCAAAGATCTATTTATAGACCGAAGCAACCTTTAAAGAGTTAAAACATTTATTTTGATGAAACTATTCAAGAGTTCAAATTTATAAAAAATAAAAACCAGCCATGTGTGTACAAAAAAGTTAGTGGAAGTGTACTAGCATTTTTGGTATTATATGTTAATGACATCTTGATGATCAAGAATGATATACCACACTTACAAATTGTTAAAACTTGGTTATCTAAGTGCTTCACCATGAAAAACTTAGAAAAAACAGTTTTTATTCTCAGTTTTAAGATCTATCATAATAGATCTTATAGGTTACTTGGACTAATTTGGAGTACATACATAGGTGAAATTATGAAGAGATTTAGAATACATGAATCAAAGAAATGGTCGTTGGCTATAACTCTTGGCGTATATCTCTTTAAGAACTTGTATTTTAAAACACATGAAAAAAAGATAGATGAGTTATGTTTCATATTTTTTGATAATTAGATTAATCAAGTTTGCGATATTACGTACGAGGATTGATTTCTCATTCACTTTGAGTGTTTATAGTAGATATCAATCTAATCCAAGTGAAAAATACTAGATTATTGTCAAAAACATTGATAAATATTTAAAAAGGAATAAAAATGCATTCTTGGTTTATGAAAGAGAAAATGAGCTCATTATACGTAGTTACAGTGATGCAATTTTTCAGATGGACCATGTGATTTTAAATCTTAATTAAACTTTATGTTTTGTTTAAATAATGATACAATTAGTTAGAAGAGTTCTAAGCAGAGTATTACGGTTGATTCTACTATAGAGTCTAAGTATATCGTTTTTATTAAAGTAGCAAATGAAGTAGTTTAGATTAAGAAGTCCATTACTTTACTTAGAGTGGTTCCTAGTATGGTTAATCCTATAGGCCCCTATTATGACAATAATAAGGCTAGAGCATAAGCTAAGGAATCATGGTCTTATTAGAAATCCAAACACATCCTCAACAATTCTATTTGACTGATCCACTAACTAAGCCTCTATTGTACTAGAAGTATGATAGACACATAGTCACTTGTGGTGTTAAACCTATATTTGATTCGCTATAATGCAAATAAGAGATTGTTAAGCTATAGCTATATGTCTACTGTATATTAGTTGTACTAATTTATGTATTATTGTTATATATCATTGTATTTGTACATTTTATGATATTAATAACATGAGGTATTTCAGATATATCATTTCTTTAAACATATATTATGTATTTTGTATGGTAGAACCACGATGACTGATTCAAATGACTGATTGTGTTTTCCTTACATCATACAGTGGTGAAACTAGAATCAGTTTATAATCCCAACATTACTATAAGATTAGGATATGAGTGGTGTTGTAGAGACTATTATAATATGTATGATTCTATCAAAAGGTGTCGATGGTTTGCATATGTTGAGGTTATTGCTTACATCTTGGTCTCATACATAGGTGCATGATTTTGTAGTCATGTTTACTAGACATGCCTAATGATAAGGATCCCAGATAGATGGTGTTATCGATATCTATAGATTAATCCTCATAACTTAATGGGCATATGTGATCCTTTGACTTAAGTTCTATTAAACCATCTCATGCTAAGAGTGGTACTGTTTGACTTTATCAAACGTGCCACTATAACTATGGTGTTATGAAGGTGAGCAATTAGTTGTATCATAGATAATATGAAGATTATAGTAGATCAATACAGGATTCATTAATCCCAAACATAGGATAAGTGTCTTAGTTGAGTTGTTTGAAATTACAAGTCTATAACCATAGCTAGATAAGTCGATACCATATCTAGTCTTAGTTTGGACATATACATATATGGGAATATCTAAGATAAACATATATCTATATCTCAGCCTCATAGGACATAGTGATGAAGGTCTTATACATTAAATGTCAAGTTGATCAAGCCTTGACTGTTTTTTGGCACTTTATTATTTGAATAGATATGATGTTATGCTAAATATTGCTCATGGTTTGTTTTTATATTCGATGTGAATTTAGATACTGCCAATATAATAAGTGGCTTATAGGTCACACACGATGGACTTAATAAATTAAGGCAAAGGATTATTATCTAGGTGATTGTATCATGGTATGATATTGACTTAGACTTTTTTTATCTATTCAAATTGAATTGATAAGTCAAGATTAATGATTTGTTATAGTGACCGCCGCCACAGGCCTACTATATGCAATTATATATATTATTCATTATTCTGAAAATACACCTATAACGGAGATCTTTATAGTAAAATATACTGTTAAAATTTTAAATTTTAAATTTGAATATGGAAGTTGAAAATAAAATTTTTATATTAATAATGATCATAAGCAAAAACTGAACATGCATTTAAACTTCCCAGACTGCTCATGTATAAAATATACTATCCATATAGTTTATACTGAAGTATAATACACATACATCTACATGAGAACTAAACAAAACATGCGAGCGAAAACATGTTATCTGCTGCCAAGCCATGTCCCCAAAATCTAACAGCTACATCGCTTCTACTCAGTCCTATGAATCACTGACCTGCAAAAGAGAAAGGAAAGGAAAGGGGTAAGTTACAAAATCACTCAGCAATCATTTCATATCTCTAACACTAGCAAGCTTCAAGCTCAAACTGGTCTCGTGTCTTATCACATTATTCTTTGCTTAAATACTTTCTTACTTCTTTATTTCTTTACTTTCTTATTTCATCTGTTTTCAAGAGTGTTCTTTGTCTTTCTCTGTCTTATTTCTCATGAATATTCTACCTGACATAATATGCATGCTCTGATGTCATGTAAATGTTGAATAGTAATAAAACTAGCTTTTGGGCCTGATTTTTGAAAACTTTTTCTTTTCTAAAAACTCTTTCTGATATAAAACTCTAATCCAAAGATCCTGAATATATACATATAGTATAAGTTGAAATCGATATCAGAAAGTACTGTATCTTAAAATATCTACTATGTTGGCCAAACTAATGAATACAAGGATTTGGTACCCTAGCTGTGTGAGCTCAATCCTATAATAAAACTACTCATCCATGACTAGCACTCTCTCTAACGAGCTTGATCAAAGATCATGTTCTCTTTAACGGATACTAGTTTCTCTCTCTAATAGACGTTAGTTTCTCTCTCTAACGAACGTTAGTTTCTCTCTCTAATGGACATTAGTTTCTTTCTCTAGTGGGTGTACAAACTCATAAGTGCCCCCTCGTATCCACCTTTAACTGATGTCTAGAATATCGTATAACTATATTTTTAGAATATGCTCTTGGATCCTTTGTAAACCCTTTAAAGTTAAGCAATTTTTAAGGAAACATAGCAAGAATTTCTCTAAAAATAACACAACCCCGAAGAAAAATTCTCTTTATCCTATTCATAAACAAAATCATAATAAACACTTCTAATCATTCCATCACAATTTACCAGTCCTACTAAATGACTGGATTTATATAACTCAACCATTAACTAAAATAAAACATAAACTCTTATCTACAATGATTTCATTAGTAGAAGATGTAAAGATGTTTTCTAGATCATATATTTAATTGATAAGCCAAACGTTATAAACTTATATACAATACATAAACATATCTACAATATCTCAAAATATGTCCAACTAATATTAATAGAGACGTGTGTCATGCCCGTGCCTGCCATGACTCTCCTCGACCACTACTCAATGAGTACTTGCAAAATAAATGAAATATAACAGGATGAGCACTAATGGCTCAGTAAGTAAATCAAATTGGCTATACATTTATCCCTATTAGATCTCGCTTAATTTTTATAAAATCTTTCCTTTTGATATAACACCATAAATATGTAAATATGATAAATGACATGCATGACATAATATATACTTAATACACTTTATAGTATGTCTGTATAGCTTTAAAACACATGGTTCTAAACTTCTTACTTCTTTCTGAAATCATTTTCTACCCTCCAGTTGGACTAAACTGAGGCATGGATTCAGAACTTTGGTCATATGAACAATATAACTGTCTAGATACAATCCTTATCCTATATGCACACTAAGCGGATTGTACAGTACATCAAAATCTAAATTCGCTCCCTTTTAGCGACGTGCATGCAAGGGAGCTCATAAGTTCCCCATCGCATTAGTTTACTGTAAAGCTGCTTTAAAATGTACATACTTTTTATGCATTTTCACTAACTACAAACTTAAGTTTATAAACATTAAATCTGTGTGGAAAAACTTGAGTTTATAAATAAGAAAATTTTTTTCTATAAATGCTTACTGACTTATTAAATCATAAAAAATATGTATATGTATGTATATGCTCATTTCTTAGTTGTTATACATTCACATAATATTTGTATCAGATTTATTCTGCTTGATATCTTCTCATTTGCTAAGCATCCTCGTACATTATTAATACAAGGATAAATAAGAGATATAGTAAGTTGTAACTTAGCCATTACTAATTTCTAAGTTACCATGACCTAATATATATCATTTAAGCTTACTAAAAATAAATTAGGCCACACCATCTTAACAAACACTAAGTCATCACAACTTGTATATATAAATAAATATTACATGATTTATCCAACTTGGCCATAAATATATCTTGAATACTTACTAATATCACATTCTAACCTTACCATATCACTATATCCACTTTCTAAGATTACATAGCAAGTTAAGTTTCTCATCATATATACATCAACATAATATATCAATATCATCTATTCAATCATTTAACCTCAAATTCACTCCAAATTCATTTTCTTCATTTTCTTTTTACATAGCCAAATCTTCCTCAATAATTGCATCAAATATTTTCTTCTTAAACTAATTTTATATCATTTCATCTCCATAATATTATTTATTTCTTATATCATTAACTATCAAACTAATCAATTTCAATTTTTCCATAAACCCTAAAATGAGAAACTTAATTTTCCATTCAAATTTACTTACCTTCAACCTTTTTCCTTGCTTCTTCTTCTTCGTTTGAATAGTTTTTCTCCCTCTAAATTCCTAATCCACCATTAAAGAATTAGAACATCACCTAATATATAAAATTTTAACAATTTTTTTGCAAGATTCTTACCATAGATGATGATGGAAACACTTTTCTTGAAAAATCCCCTTCCTCGCTCTACACCCCCAAAGTATAAGGTTACATATAAGAACACAGAATTTTGGAAGGTTTATCTCTTTAGGTAAATAAACCTCATAGGACATTGCTTTTTTTTCTCAAAAAGGGGAAAAAAAGCATATGTCAAATAAAAATTTGCAACCACCTATAGGTGAATTGAAATTGTCACCAATGTAATTCTACGATTATCTTATGCAACAATCAATTTAACACACACAATAACCACCTTTGGGTAGAAAATTATATGTAGTAAAATTGAAGAATATCTCATTCACTAAATATAGAAATTTTTGTAAGTTTCAATAAATGCATTGTTTTGGCAATTAAACATTCTAAAAACTTACATCAAATTCTATTAAGACTAAATAATATTGCTAACATTAAGATTTCATGGGATATATTACTTAATCATCATGGACAATCTTAATATGTAAATATTATAACATATCTATATATTAGGTGACAACCATTATAGCCTTAAAACCATATAGGTCTTACTTTATAGGGATCTCTAAAGCATCACTATTAACTCCCCTTTGGGTAAAGAAAATGACATGTTATTAGAGTCTTAAATACAAGGTCATAGTATAATTTTATGAGAACCCTAAGAACATTTGATGTTTAAAAAAGATATAACTTTTGGGCAAATAAATTTTTTAGATCATTGTTCATCCTCGAAAAAGCACGTATTAGATAAATAAACTCAACCACTTTTAGGTGAATTTACTTTTTCATGACCAGTGTATTTCCAAAACTAGCCTTATGCTAACCTTAATTTAATACACATAATGACCACATTTGGGCATGAAATTGTATGCATCCAAATTGTCAAATATATCATTACTAAATGAAAATTTTATAAGCTTAAATGATATACCACTTTGGTGATTAACATTATGATAACTCACAAATTGTCTCAATGATACCACATATTATTACCTTAGTTAAGATTTTATAAGATACGATACCTTATCATCTCTAACAATCTTAATTGAAAATTTGTATCTAACCCAGTGAACAATAAGGTATTATTCATTGGGTTAGATGCAATTTATTAATCCTAATAAGATGACAATACTTTATGCTCCAATATTCAATTTAATATTAAATCTATCTCTAAACAAAGTTCTTCAAGTGTAACACACATCTTTGTATGAACCATAAGTCTTTCATGCACTTCTTAGACTATTACTTGAGTTTTGTGCTTCATAATGTGCTGTATTAGACTTTTAATTTGTTCTCACACACAATCACATGTCTTTATTATAGTTCATGTGCAATTTAAACCCTTCACATATGTTAATGTGCCTTCAAAATCTTTTATTTGTTGTCAACAACCTTTACACATACTCACACATAGTTACATGCCAGGATTTAACTTTCCTATGCTTCTATGCATATCGAAAACTTTACATGCATATTCATATGCTTTTAAAATGATTTATGCACTCATGCATGCCTTTAAGATCCCAAACATGCTTTTAGAGTCCTCTATGCACTTCCTTGATCATCTCATATGCCATCTGAAGCCAATACATATCACTATGTGTTAGAATGCATGTTTCACACACCCAGATGCATTGTCAATGTCCATCACATGCTTGCACATACTGTCATGCTTCCTTATGTGTATAGTACAAAGTCTTATGCTCTTTCTTTTAATGACATCTACCATCATTTATATTTAGTTATGTGCATTCCATGCACTCCTTTTTAGTTAGGTTGGGTTACCCATTAGATCACTTGTAGTTTCAAGCCAATTTTGACCCAATTTGACTTTAACTAGGCTAACTTAACCAAATAATTATTGCATATAAAGAAATCTACATTGATCCATAGATTAATATTGAGTTTATTTTTTTAAGTCATATAATAGTTATTGAAATGGCTAATAATTCTGGCTATTAATGTTAATGGCAAATTTGTTTTGTACAAGAGAGGAATAAATGGTTGTCAATGAAAAGTTTAATGATGCAATGCATTTTGGAATAAGGCTAGGAAATAAAGAATTGGGTATTTTTTTCTTAGCATAGTCGTATGATATTTCTTTTATTTGAGTTTTCCTTTTTGGCTGTTGAAATAAAATTTGGCAACAGTGTTTACTCATATGGTTTTATAAGTGAGTTGAAGATTATTTTCAAGATTAGTTTTTTCCATTTTGATTGAATGATTCTGATTTTTTTTTAATAGTTAGATTTGTAACATTCTAGGTTGTTTACTTTTTAGAGTAATTTTTTGATTAAATAAATAAAGAAGGTATATTTAGTAATTAAGAGTGTGTGTGTGTGTGTGTGTATGCAATTTCTTAAATATACTAGTAACTTGGTATCAAAGCCTTTTGACCAGCGTCAATGGCTAATGTGGCTGATTTTACTCCAAATTTGTTTGGTCAAAGTGTAAGTGTTAGTGAAACGATGTCTACAACTCTACCATAATTCAAAAATCTCTTAAGCTCCAGTTTATAAATAGTTAATCCAAGATTAATTGAGAAGAATTATTGATACTAGAGAGAACAGAAACTATTCATGGTTAAAGTATATGAATTAAAAGGTCACTTAACAAGTTTGATATCATGTCCTGTACCTTTTCTTAGTGTCAAAATGACATTAAAATGAATAAATTGAAAGAGATTAATCTTGAGTATGTTAGATGGAAAAGATTTAATAATCTGCTAACTAGTTGGTTACTAACGTTAATTCCAAAATATATGTTTGGTCATGTTACAGAATGTGATACAACAATTGATGTATGGAATAATGCTAGAAAATTATTTGGATACTAAGTCTAGAGTAAGAATAATTCACTTAAAAAGTTTATTGTAAACCTTAAAGAAGGCACTGATATCGATAAGTGAATATGTTAGGAAAATGAGAGAACTAGTAAATGGTCTAACAGCAAATGGTCAAAATGTTAGTGATAAAGAGTTGATTAACTACATAGTAGATGAAATAGACCTTGATTTTGATCTAGCCATAATATATATCACTTTAAAGTTAGATTCACACATTGAGTGTATGAACTTAGCTAAAGCTAGATTTGTTTCACAAAAATACGTACAAATAATAAAAAGGAATACTGTGATGACTTTAGATATGTATGGAAAAATGGCTCATATGGTGTCACAAAGTAAAAGATATCATAAGTAGAGTATCTAGTATTAAAAAAAGTTTTCCTAATCAAATTACTGATGGTTCACAGTCTGTTAGATTAAGAGAAAGGGGACAAATGTTTAATAGAAATAAAATTGTAAGCCAACTTTGTAGTAAGAATAGACATTTATCTTTACAATGTTATCATAGGTTCAATATAACATTCTTAAAGAGAAATTAGTTAAATTTAGGGTATAATATTGCTACTAAAGATAGTGGTGTCAAGGTTGATAATGTAATGAATACGATTGGTTACGAGGTTGTATATTTATGGAAGCAATATTAAGATGTAAAAAATGAAAAGTTCAAAAATTATGTGACTAGTATGAATACTACAACATACTTTATTGAAACTATTGATTTTCTTATGCCTACTAACATATCTATAAAGTCCTTCATGGCCACTCTAAAGATAATACTTGATCCATAATGGTCATGGATTCTATAGTCACAAATCATGACTACCACTTTGCTTATGCACGGTTATATGTTATATATGCATGGTAGTGTAATGTTGATTTGCTTTTAATAGGTTTTCGCACGATCATCTTTACATGGCTAAGGTAATAGTGCACTTACTTTTCATGTGACATGATCGTGTATATCTTTCTTGCATAATTGTGCATTAACTAAAGTACATTAATTATCTCACATGACAATGTTACATGATTAAGGACTTGTGCTTCTTCTAAAATGTTGCTACAAGATCGTATGTCTCATTTAGATGTGATTATGCATTTGAATTTTGATCTTTAACTAAACGTGATACAGATACATGACTAAGGGTCTCATGCTCCATAAAAAAATGCTCTAGTATGATCGTGTGTCATATTTAGACATGGTCATGCATTTGACTTTTGTTTATTGACTTAACACAACAAGTTTGCATGGTTATGCTTATTGTGTTGGACCCGTGATGCATACATACACAATCGTGCATTTCATAAGCATGATCATGTTAGACCTAAAAATTTTTAGTAAAACTACAGGCCTTAGTATGTGTAATGACATGGTCTTATGTTTTTGCCACATGAGTTAGAATATAACTATGCACGGTTGTGCTCAAGGAGCATACAGTCGTATTGTATCTGAAACCTAAAGGTAAATTAGTCATTTAAACATATTTTTATTATCATCAAAACATCAGATGTTCAGCAAAGTTAAATTTTATTGGAACTTTACAAAAACTTAAAGTTAGATTGGTTACAAAAGGGTTCAACAGACCCCAAGAGTAGATTTTTTTAAGACCTTTAATCTTATAGTTAAGCATATTACAATGATTATGCTTACTCTAATAGTTACTTTTGGTTAGCAATTAGGCAAGTGGATGTCAATAATGTCTTTTTAAATGGTCAGTTGAAAAAAAAGGTTTACATGACATAGCATTAAGGTGAGATTATAAATACATGCAAGTTTCTCAAAGCTCTTTTTGGGTTGAAATAGGGTCGAAGATTTTGGTATGATAAACTAAAAAGGGTGTTCATGTTTAGGGAGGATAATGTAGTAATTTTTGAACTTGTGTATGTCAATGATATACTAATTACTAGGTGAGATTATAAATACATAAAGTAGTAAATGGTTAATTTAAATGAGGAGTTCACTTTTAAATATCTTAGAAAATTTAATTAATTCTTGGGTTAAAGGTGAAAGAATAGATATATGTTTATATATATGTTAAACAAAATATGCAACTAGTGGGTTTCCTATCTCTAACATTAGTAAGTTTCAAATTCTATCTGGTTATGTGTCTTTTTCATTATTTTCTGCTTTACTGCTTTCTTATTCCTTTATTTCTGGAAATGTGTTTGTTTCCTGTAGTGTTCTTTGTCTTTGTTCATTCTATTTCTCATGAAATGCATATGCTAATGTCATAAGTATGCTAAATAGTCATAAACTTGCCCTTGGGCATGATTTTTCTAAAAACTCTTCTTGGAAAAATAATTGTAATCTGAAGATCCCATATATATATATATATATATATATATATATATATATATATATATAATATATGTTGAAAACTCAATCAAAAATACTGTGTCTAAAAATAACTGTTTTCTGGCCAAACTGATGAATACAGGGATTCGACACCCTGACCATGTGATTTCAATCCTATACATATCTACTCATGCACAATCAGCACTCTCTTAAACAAGCTTGGCCAAAGATCATATATTCTCTAACGGATGTTGGTTTTTCTCTCTAACGGGTGTGCGAACTCACAAGCATCCCCTCGTATTCACCCCTAACTGATGTCTGAAACATCATATATTTATACTTTAAAAATATACTATTGGATCCTTAGATCCGTTTCTAAAAACTCTGATATGACATGTCATGCTTTATACTGATAATCATGCATGATATGCTGCTCTTATCTTGTTATTAATAAGTTATATACATTTAGAAATGGCTTAGAGTGGCTTAAGTCTACTTTAGAACTATTTTTGTGTATTTCTTAAGGTACACAAGCATGTACTACTTGACATATGGTTATGTGAGAAGACATACGGGACCATATGCTGACCGTGCTCTAAGTCGTGCTAACTTCTTAAATGAATTTATGAAATTTTGGCTGGTTACACAGGTGTGTGGTATGAACACACGAGCGTGTAATCAAGGCATAAATTCATGTCCCACACTTGCACAAGCGTGTAACTACCATCTAACACGCTCATGTCTTGCTTCCTAAGCGTATATCCATGGGTACATAGTAGTGTGCTCAACTCTACTTTTATAATAATGCATCTGAAAATCTAGAAATCCTGACATTCTCAACTCAAATCATAACCAACACTCAATTAAATATTCATATACCAAATACATAAGCCAATAAGCATACTCATTCCATCTATTCATCAAAAAGCATGCCAAATATCTCACATTTCTCACAAATAGACACCCAAGCACATAAGTACCAAAACATTTATAATAACTCATCAATCATTATCTAAGGTATCATCTCATTATCAAAACATACTGAAATACATCCTTAAGAAGTAGCAAACACCTGAGGGAAACTCAAACCTAGAAAACGTGCTATGAAACAAAGTGAAAAAGGTAAAGAAATACTTACCTCTTGCCATGGCTTCTGGATCTCTCTCTAGCTGCTTCTAGTTCCCTAACCTAGATTGTGGTTGTTGGTTGAATATTCTCTGATCTAGACTTTGCTAGAAAAGGAAAGGGAAGAAAAGCTAGATGAAATAATCTAAGTGAGAAATAAGAAAAACTTAACATTTATGCACCTCACACTCGACACATGGTGGTGTGCCTCAGGCACACGGGCATGTGTCAAGGGAAATCCACAAATTTCCCTTCTCTTGTGCCTTGTATGAAACAATCTCTCAAGGAGACTCATGCACAAGCCATAACTAGTCTAAAAAAGACTATTATACACTTGAAACCTCACAAATTCTATTTTCTATTATAAAATCTCATTTCTAACCCAAATTTCCAACCTAAAAGGACAATTCTAACGTCAGACTATTACATTAACTTTCTTAAGTTGTATAAAAACCCTAAGAGTATATTCAATAATTAAGAGAGTGTATGTGTGTGTGTACAATTTCTCGAATCTATTAGTAACTTCTCTAGGTCAGATTTTTAGGTTTTCCTAACCCAATTTCAACCTGTAAATTATATAAACCTAACCCTAACAATTTCCTTATTATCGATGCTAATTCCAACATCTTCGATCATCCAAACAATCACAAACCATGGGGAACTAAATTGTTTGCTCCTTTCAGTGGCTTTCCAAGCAATTCTATCATCGTATTAACACTACTAAGTCTCAGTAGAAGACAATTTGATGTGCCATCAATGTTATGTCTCTTCTTGATTTTGATATCAATTGGCTCTCGTAATTGATGAGGAAGACGTTTCATGACATGAGTCATGCTTTCATTGGCTTAGTTGTCTCAAGTTTTGTTGGAAATTGTAGTCGATTTGGTATAATTTTCAAGTCCAATTTCGATTGAAAAATGATGTTGCGACCAAAAATTGATTTTACAATATTTAAATTAAACCATTAAAATTATAGGTCTTGATTTCTAGACTCTAATTTTAGAGTTTTGTTTGTCAATTCGAAGCTACAATTTCAACCCAGAAACCCAAATTTTAATATTGAATTCCTAATTTAGAATCAATTAATTCTGATTTTAATTTCAAAATTTTATAACCCTGATTTCAATTTGGATTTTCAGATTCTATAACCTGATATGTCCCACTTTGATATCGCAAGATTTAACTTATAAGAACAAAATAAATAACATTTCATTCTAATTTATATGATCTATACACATGTTATAAAATACTAAATAAAATATTCAATTTAAGGTTTATAAGAATAACTAGAACTCCATCTAATCTAAAACCATACTGTTGCCAAAATTTGCTACAATAAAGTGGTTGGTCTTCTGTCCCTAAAACCTCAATGTATGACAACTTTCAATAGATGAAGTTAATTTGATTCAGTTTCAGAAAATAGACTTAATCAATATATATAGTAGATTAATAGATCCTCCATCAACTATCTAATAAATTTTAACGTTTATACTAATATTATTTATCAAAATCATAATTTTTTAGTGTATTGAACTTATTTTTATTGATTATTTATTTACAAACTAATATTGAATTATTCAATTATTCAATTTCATTAAACTAAACTTATAATTATTATCACCCAACGTTATAATTTCCCAACATGTAATTGTCATGAAATTTAAAATGTTGAAAAGGAAAATCATATGGATTCTGTCCTCTTCATTAACAAAATCATTAAAAAAATCAAGATGGTCGCAGCACAGCTGATCCTTGCGGCAATAGAGGACATGTAAGTTACTGCGTAATACTAAGAGTTATCATCACTTTAGTTTCTTTCAATAATTTATTAATTAGATGGATTAGAAAACAGAAAAAAAAAAATCATAATTTATACAATTATTTATTTATTTATTTCTTGATTTTTTAATTGTTTGTTGAGTTTTTTAAGGATGCTTTAAAACAATGAAGTGTTTTCTTCTAAATCAATTGCGTTTGTGTCAAAAATCGGGTGGTTGGATACATTAATCATCGTCATAAAATATATAATTAGAGTAGACGCAACTCCTTATTATGCATGCCACATGAGATTTCTGATGTTTCTCGATTTAAATTCAGAAATCACGACTTCCAAACCAAACCATTCACTTTTTTAAGAGATGACATACATACATAGTACAACCATGCACCCTGACTAAAAGCAGAGAAAAGATTATCTCTAGTTGTTAAGTGGAAAGAATATATTATTAATATAAAGAGAACTTTCGTATAGTTTCAAAAATTAAAAATATAATTTTTAGAAAATTAAATGAAACAAGAAAATTAGTTATTTCTTAGTTTATAAATAATGGGTTATTAATAACGAACAAAAGGGTGGTAGTAGATAATTTGGCAAATTAACTTAAAATATTATATAAAACGGTAAAAATAAAAATAAGGAGACGATATTTTAATTGAATGTAACAAATTGTGTTCTCCTTTCTAAGCAAATAACTAAATAAATAAATAATTAGCTGAAATTAGAAGGCGTGGGTAGTGAAATTATATAACAAAGCATTGAAGACGGAGAAAAGAGGGATAATGCATAATGCATGTGAGAAAGACTATTAATTTGAATGATAAGCCTAATTAAGTAACACACCATATATAATTGCCGAGAAAAACCCTAGTTTATCAAAGGGGGATAATGTAGTGGAAACTTTAAAATCTCATATAAAGTTTGAGGGTAGTCATATGATGCTTCGTTTTTAGCGTACTTACAAGAAATAAAAACCAAAACACACATAGGTTGTTTACAATATACTGCCTGCATTTGGAGGCTCCGCCAAGGTCTTTTTGTGGCAATGGTTCATTTCCTATCAATTCTTGGACCAATGGTACTCACAATAGCCCACACAAAGTAGAGCTAGAGGAGGCTACTTATTTTTCACGGTGTATTAGCGATGGGCAAATAAGATCATTTGTGATATTGGGACACAGACATGTGTTTGAGCTTTTGGTAAAACTTTTCAAATAAAACTCAAGTCACGTTTATATTGATTTAGATGCATGGAACTGTGTAAAGTAAAGGCACACCCATGTAGCCTCATGCATAGTCATGTAAGGTAACACACGACTATGCATCAGTGTTTAGATAACACACAATTGTGTATGTTGCACAAAAATTGCATGAAGATTACACTATGTATTTCATACCTATTCCACCAACCACGCACATGTCTATGCATTAAGTAGGGCACACCTGTGTGTTAGTAGGTTATTTGAATTAGATTCGTTTTTATCAAATCTAATTCAACAAACGCTTTAGGATTTTCTTCACCTGTTAAGATGTACAACTATGTGTTTGACAAATGTATAGTTGTCTATCAAGGCAAAATTTATATTTTTAACTTTCAACCTAATATAAATGAATTTGACAAGTCTAATACGACATCCCACAAACACATATCCACCAGGATAACAATTATATGTCTTTGAAGCCTAATTAGCTCTTATTGTATATGACACATAAGTTTCCTACTAAATCAATAGTATTTAGATTTAGGTTAAAACAATAAATAGGTCACAAGTAGCCTTTAGCAAGGCATAATAACTATCCAATCAGTAAAGTATCAACGAATATCAATAAGCTTGATCAACTTGATGATAATGCACGATATATTTTGTCTCTTAAGGCTAAGATATAGAGTCATAGATATATCAATAACTCCTTAGATATCTAGATATATATATCCAAACTATAATTGAATTCGACAGTAATCGAATCCCACTATGACTATACATTTAATGGTTATGGATACTTTTCATAAAGATACTGATTCTATGTTCAAGAGTTACGAGTCTTTTGTTAATCCATTGTATCCTTTGTACTGATCATAATATAACCAATCATTCACCTTTATAACACCTCAGTTATGATGATGCATATGATGATGTCAAACCATATCACTTTTAGCACAAGACATTCTAACGACCTTAAGTCAAAGGACTACATGTATCCATCCAACTAAGAGAACATTTTCATAAACATATAAGTCGCCATCTATATATAATCTTCCATATAGGCCTGTCTAGTGAACATGACCACCAAATCATGTACACATGTGTTACACTAGGTTGCAAGCAATAAACCTAGACACATGCAAGTTGTCACCACCATTTGATGGGATCGTTCAACATTATAATAATCTCTACACCATCACTTATGTCAAAGGTTATAATGATATTGGCATATAAGCTTGAAATGTATTTTAAAGCTCTAATCCACTGGGGTTTTATAATAATTTGACTTTCAATCTTATGATAAACATGAATCATGCCTTACAGGCAAGGTGGCTATTGAACAATTAGAGATTATAGAAAAAGATATGTAGACTTATGATAGTGTAAAGTAGACATAGGGAACTTTACTTTATGACCTTTACTAATGATTTCAATAATTCTATGTGTTTTTCACGAAACACAAATTGGAATATTTTAACAAGTTTAAAAAACTCAAAAATAAAGAAGAAAAACAACTTAGTAAAAGTATTAAGATCTTTCATAATGATTGTAAAAAGGAGTACTTGAGTGCTAAATTCAATAAGTACTTGAGGAAACATAGTATCGTTTCATAACACATACCTTTTGGTACATTACAACATGAAAGTGTATCTAAGCAAAGGATCCAAACTTATATAGATATACATAGGTCCATGATGAGTTTTAATAAACTATCCATATCATTCTAAGTTTATGCCCTTAAGACAACAACATATACTCTTAATCATGTCCCTTCTAAATCTATAGAGACAACTTTTTGTGAGTTATGAACTAGACAAAAGCTCAATTTGGATTACATGAAGGTTTGGAGTTGTAAAGCTTATCTTAAGAAATGGACTTTAAATAAGTTGAGTTCTAAATCTGATAAATGTATATTTTTGGTTACTCAAAAGAAACTAATTTGATAAATGTATATTTTTGGTTACTCAAAAGAAACTAAGGGTTATTATTTCTACCATTTGAAAGAGCAAAGTCTTTATTATTCAATTTGGTATCTTTCTAATGAAGAAATTCTTTCTAAATAGATTAATAAGAGAAATGTGAAGTTTGATAAAACTCTCAAACCATGAATTTCTATTAATGTTAGATAAGACGATATGTCATATGATGTGGTTGATTACGGTATATTATAACTACATAAGTTAGATAAAGTACATCATAAGCTTAAGAGATATCACTATTTTTTGGCTCAGTATGGTGATATATTGGTCATCTTTGATGATGAGTCTAAAACCTACGTAGAGGTTATGATAGATCCAAACTCTAGGAGATAACTTGAGGCTATGAAGTCTAAGATAAACTATATGAACTAAAACCAAGCATAGAATCTGGTGGTTACGCCTAAAAGGGTAAAACACGTAAGGTGTAAATGAGTTTCTTTTTTAAAAAAAGTTTACTTAAATGGTAACATACATACCCATAAAGCATGGAAATGGCATACCATACATACAAACTATTAACACTTGGTTATTTAAGTACTTCTTTATAAAGAACTTAAGAGAAGTAACATACATTCTCGATATTAAAATTGTGATAGATGTCGTAGGCTATTTGGACTAAGTCAAAATACATACATTAATAAAGTGTAAAGAGATTCAACATGAATGACTCTAAGAAAGGGTTAGTTCCCATAACTCACAGAAGAGCTTATTGTACAAGGATAAAGTAATGTTAGCTTTAAGATAGACCATGATGATTTTAAATCTTAGTTAGGGTTTATGTTTTACTTAAATGGTGATACAGTTAGTTGGAGTGGTTGATTTTACAATAAAGTCTAAGTACATGGCCCTTGTTGAGAAAGCAAATGAGGTAGTTTGGATTAAAAGGTTCATTTCTTAACTTGGAGTGATCCTTAGCATTGTTGATCATATTAGCCTTTATTGCAACAACAATAGGGAACAATGGTTTCATTAAAAATTCAAACATATTCTTAAATGATTCCATCTGGTGCAAGAGATTGTGTAACATTAAGATACACAGATTGAGAAAGCAAACACAGAAGATAACTTGGTAAATCTACTGACCAAGCCTATATCACAATAAAAGTAGGATAGGCAAATAGCCTCATTTGACATTCTATTTATATTTGATTGACTACAGTACAAGTAAGAGATTGTTAGGGTTGGTGTCCTATAGCCATATCTATATTGTACATTAATTAGAGTATTTATGTATTATTGTATTTATACTTATTTATTATTATCAATAATATGAGGTATCTTATATATATTATTATAGATAACATATATTGTGCCTTTAGTATAGTAAAAATGAGACGATAAATATGAGGCCTGCTACTATCAATGACTGTATACTCTAAATATAGAGATTTTTTTTTCTAAAATATATATATTTAATATATATCAAGAGTCTCACTTTGACTAACTAACTAAACATATATATATGTGCGGAAGTTGTAACTGAAAAGTGTGATGGAATGTTAAAACCCACTATACAGTTTCTTGAATAAAACTCATATTTTACTATATATAATAATCATACTATCTGAAAACATAATCGATACTATTCATTTTATATGCATAAACAACACAAAGCAAACGAGTCAACATGTTATTTACTGAAAACTAAATACATATATGTACATACATATATAAAATTGAAAATATCGAGTGAAGACTTGCTCAAGCATATCCTACTCTCTAGCCATTTTGTACTCCATGCTCAACTCCCCTAATACTGATCTACAAGAATGAAGATTAAGAGGGATGAGTAACAAGTCACTTAGTAAGCATCTCATATCTCTACCTTTAGATAAACTCTAATTTGATCTATCACTGCCTAGCTACAAAATTGAAGAAACCAAGTTTCTGACCAGCCTAACAACATCTTTTGCTCTAGTTTATCTCATTGCTTAAACTCATTGCTTAAGCTCTGATTTATACCTTGTCATAACTATATATGTAAGTATACGTATATAACTCGATGTGAAAAAGAATCTAGCTAGTATAGCTTAACACATTTGGTTCTCTTTCAGATATTCATTACCTTATTCTTTTTCTTAACTAGTTTTTGAGATCTCAAGTACTCTTAAGTTCTCATAAGATCTTAGTTGAATTTTTTAATATTTCTGCTTATGACGTATATCGTGTAGTTAACATCTTCATATTCTTTTCTTAACTATTTTTAACTATTTCTTATCTTACAATCTGTATATTGATTTATGCTATTTCATGTTATATAATGGTATGAAGTATGTTGAAGTCATGTTATTTGCCCTTAGGCTTGTTTACATTTTTTAAAAATGTTACTAAGATTCGAAGAT
>JAJEJH010001501.1:0-24319 GCA_026122585.1 Anacardium occidentale | reverse complement strand
CTGACATCCTTGGACATCCCTAGAACTAAACTTCCTCATTTGCTTCCACTGCGCACTCTGATCCACTTACCTTGGACCCTATCCCGTTCCTCTGACCAAGCTGAACTGAAATCTAGCCAAGATAGAGCATTTGAAAAGAAATACTGACCCATTACAAAGCTGGGTGGTCTCTGCCTCTCTCTACCTCCTCTGCACCACCTCTGAATACGTCTGCTCTGCCTCTCCTGAGTCTGAATCTATCTCTGGTTGGAGCTGTATCTCCTCTAGTTAGATACTCTGAACTCTTATGTCCTGGCTAATGACATCTGAAACACACGTCACGACCTGCCAAACACTCACCCAGATGTCACCTCCTACACCTAGTATACTCTAGCAGCTGGAACTGATGCTGATCTCTTTGTCTCTCCTTTTTTCTGACTATTTACTTTTTCTTCCTTCTCTCCTTTCCTAAGCTGGCTATTTTCCTTGGTCTTCAACCCTATCTTTCTCTGACAATTTCTCACATCTTTCCATCCTCTAGAGGTACAAATCTGACCTTAAAGCTCTGCCCAAAACATCACTGAATTTCTAAGGAGGAGAAGATTTTGTCATCACATCTCTTGCTATGGCAGGGTGCAGACCATGAACAAATTTCTACACTCTGCCCAACTCTAATCCTGCGAAACTGGGAACAAATCTGGCCAAAGCATTAAACCGGATTGCATACTTCTTTACTGTACTTGACCCTTGAGTCAACTCAATGAATTCCTGAGCTTTGGCATGAACCATGTCTACGCTTCTGAACTCCTCATCAAACATCTGCCTGAACTCTGCCCAAGTCAAACTGTCTTCATTGACTGCTGTCTTCACGAGATTCCACCAAATCTGTGCTTCTCCTCTAAGCATGAACACTGCATAACTAACTTTATCTCTGTCTGACATGTTGAATAAACCCATGGTACTTTCTATCGCCTCTATCCAATCCTCTAGAGCGGTTGAATCTCTAGAACCACTGAACTTAGGAGGCTGATGAGCTCCTGGCAAACTGAAAATGAGATGCAATCTCTCTGTATCTCTGAGACCCACTGACTCTAAATCTATACTGTGCCTCTGCCTTGGCATCTGAAAACTACGTCTGGCTGGCTTTGGGTAACCACCTCGAACAGGTTCTTGTTGATCTCTTCTCTCAGGCTACTGAAGTTCTTCTTTCATTACCCCTCTGATCATCTCTCTGACATCTTCAATGCCAACAGATCTTCAAGAGCTCTGGGAACCTCTTCTCGACCTCTCTGAACTACTACCCTCATCTACCCAAAATCTAGGAAAACGGGGCCTCATATCTAAAATCACATAAGAAGAGGGTTAAGATCTACTATCGATACTGAATTTACTATTGAGATACTTACACTGAGTGAGACATGAGCTGTAACTGTTGGGATATGCTGGCCTTATACTCATGCACTTTAGAAAACAATGCATGCTGAAAAATATTTTTCTGAAAACATTGGCTCAGAACTAGCCCTGATGGCTCAAAACATGCTTTGATACCATTAAATGCAACACCCCGCCTACTATATATTACTGTGAACCATTTTTTTTATATAAATATATATATCTAATATATAGCAGTAGGTATTACTCTTACTGCTAACTAAAAATAATGCAGAAGCGGTTTTAAACATCTGTGATGGGACACTAAAACCTACTGTATAGTATCCTGAAATAAAACTCATGTTTATAAAATAATAATATTATCTGAAAACATAAATGATACTGTACAATCTGAATGTATGAGTAATCTAAAGCATGCAAGCCACAAACATGCTATCTGCTGAAAACTAAATATATATATGCATACATATATATCAGAAAACTCGGGTGAAAACCCGCTCAAGCCATATCCTAAACACCAGTTATCTCGTGCACCAAGCTCAGCTCCCCGAAACACCAACCTACAAAAAAGGAAACCACAGGGAATGAGTGATAAGTCACTCAGTAAGCATCTCTTACCTCTACCCTCGGGTAGGCTCTTGACTAAGCTGCTGCTGACTAACTGCTATCTAGGCGAACTTAACTAAACTCTTGATAGCCTAATAGCTTCTTCTAATCCTCTGCTTTTCTGATTAAATTTTTGGCATTCTGATAGGATTAGTTGAATTCTTTTATTTCTTATTTCAGACGTATAACGTGCAACTTTATCTTTCTTTTATTTCTATTTTTATATGATTCTAATCTTACTCTTTGTATGTTCTGCCATGCCATGTACTATGTATCATGAGATGCTGAAATCATGTTATTTGCCCTTAGGCCTGTTGTAACATCTCAGGTTAGAAAAGCCCTTAGGGGTAGAGTTTTAGGGTTAGAAATAAAATTCAGGAATAGTTTGGGAGACTAGAAGAGTTCAGGGGTGAGTTGGTAGTTTTTCAGAGTTGTGTGGCCTTCGTATGATTCATTTAGGGAGGTTTCAATCATACGAAGCGCGGGAAATGGATTTCATTCATTTTCCCTTGGTGCACTCCCGTGCATCATCCCTGCACGCCCGTGCAAGTGGGTAGAAAAGGGAGAGACGGGAGAGTTATTACATTTCTCACCCATTTTCAGCCAAGTTTTCTTCTCTTATTCAGCAGCTCCTAGCCCTAGGTGTGAAATCCAGCTTCCAACGGCTCCCATTCCAGCTAGAGATCAGAGAGATCAGCTTGAGAGATAGTTTTCCTCAGCGATGTCGAGAGGTAAGTCTTCTCTTACTTCTTCCAGCGTTCCCAGCTTGTTTGATGATGCTTGGAAACGTTTGCTGGCGTTTCCAGCATATTATGTCATGTTATGTATGCTTATATGATGCCATGATGATGATATGATGCTAGTTTGATGATTTTCCACCCGAATGCATGCTTATTTCAGTTTTATGTGTGGTAGTGAGAGAAATCTCAGATTTGCCATGGTGAAATGCATGATGTTGGGTGAAGGATGAAATTGATGATGCATATGTGTTATTTGAAGTGCCTTGGATGTGTGTTTGTGATTAATTTCAGTTTGGATGAGAAAGTGATTGGTTTCCAATAGTTTCAGACGAGCCACGTCTGAGCAGGACAAAACACACGGTCGTGTGCCCGTATGAGCACGCCCGTGTGCCCTTGTTCCTGCAAGGACACGGTCGTGTGCACGAAGTGCACACGAGCTGAAAGGCTAGGGACACGACCGTGTATCCTGAGGGACACGGTCGTGTGTCCACTTATTGCATGAAAGGCCAGAAATTTCCAGTAGCTTGCACGACCAGGCACACGATCGGTGCACGGTCCCGTGTGTCTGGGCACACGCCCGTGTGCCTGTGCTCTGTACGGCCGTTTGTGCTCAGCACGCCCGTGCGTTTTCCTTTGCACGCCCGTGCTCCAGCTTTATTTTCCAGAAAATGCAGAATTTGAATTTTTAAAGGTTTGGTAATCCATCCAAGAGCTAATAATCATCAGATAACTCAGTATTCAGGTAAGAAATATAGCATATACATATCATGACACAACATATAGTCTGAATTCAGATCCAGAGATCTGAATTCAATAGTTTTCAGTATTCAGAACCCAATGTATGGGTTTCAGTTTTAGGGTGAACTCGATGGGGCATCTGTGGGACCTAGCATCTGACACCAGTCAGACTGCTCAGCACAATTATCAGCTTTCTAGCCAGTAGCTAGAATGTTCAGCCCACTTGGCTAGGATGTCAAATCCCTGTGTTCATCAGCCTGATCAGCACAGCAGGTACCTTCGGGTACATTCAGAGATTTGCATGCATGCATATTCAACTTTCAGTTTCCATGTCATGACATTCATTTTAGAATTTGACTAATAATGAGAAACAGCAATCCGGTAAACAGTTTCAGCGCCCGCAAGCGATTAGATGCATGTATAGGGCCGACCAGGTATGTATGCCCTTGTTGTTGTTGCTTGCGTGGGTCGAGGGAAGTAAGGAATGCTTACTGGGTGATCTTTATCACTTATCCTTTTCCTTCTTCCTTCCTTTTCAGGTCAGTGTACTGCTGGCGAGGAGCGGGTGGACTGAGGCTGGCGAGAGGGGACCCCACACACACTTCCCAGTTGTATTTTCTTTTAGTTTTGGACCTGTGAGGTCTTGTATGTATTTTGTACATTCCAGATGTAAAAACAGATGTAAAGAACAGTAATATATATGAAAAGCCAGCTATGGGCTCATTGTATATTTCTATTTCAGTTTCAGCTTCCGCTTGTGATGTAATTTAGTTCAGCAGGTTCTTTTTTTTTCTTTTTTTTCGTAGGATTCCCCGTCTCGGGTACCCGATTTCCAGTTTATTTAATACAAAAACAGTATCTTTCAGCAGTAGGGGTACTCGGGGCTGCGGGTCTTACACCTGTTTACTAAAAACATGTTTCTGAAAACTGATGTTAGGATCTGAAGATCCAAAACATTAAAAAACTAAATAAAACATGTTTCTGAAAATTATTTTTGAAAACTGTTTCTAAAATCTTTGTATCCGAAGATACCTACTATGCTGATCAGATTGATAAAAACAGGGATTCGACATCCTGGCCAAGTGGGCTAAACCATACCAGCGAAATGCTAGTAAGCTGAAATATCCTACCATACCAGTCCTCGAATAAGTAAGCTAAAATCTAACCAATTTGACCGAAGTCAGAAAGCTGAAATCCCACAGATGCCCCCTCGAATTCACCCTAAATGATTGACTCAGATATCGAGCCCTAAATGCTAAAAAACTGATGCAAATGGATCACTTGATCCCTTTTCTGAAAATACTGTTTAACATGCTATGCTGAATGATGCTATTCATGCATGTTATTTTTTAAATTCTCTTTTCTTTCTGATTACAGCTTTTCTTACTATTGTACTGTTTCTGTTTTCTGTTTCTGTTTTTCTATTCTCTGTCTTTATTTCTGTTTCTATTTTCTATTTTCTATTTTCTATTTTCTATTTTCTATTTTCTGTTTTCTGTTTTTTGTTTCTATTTCTGTTCTTGTTCTGCTGAGAGCTTAAAATGTGATTCTGGAAAATATCTTATTCTTCTTTTCTCTTTTCTTTCTTTTCTTTTTTTTCTTGTTATTGAAATTCTGCTTATTGCTTTTATTTTCTCATTTTCTATTAGGGCACACGGGCGTGCATGGTCGAATGCACGGGCGTGCGTGCGAGTGCACGGGCCGTGAGCCGGTCGTGCAGCCCAACCATGTAAGCTTCTGGAAATTCTGACTAAAAACTCACTCTTAGCTAACGCACGACCATGACCCTCAGGCGTACGGGCGTGACCCCCTCACAAAAGCTGGTCGTGCATGCTCGCATACACGGCTGTGACCTTGCTCAAAACCAAAATACACGGGCACACGTGCACGAATGCACGGGCATGCATCCAGCCCTCTTTCAACACCCACGGTCGAAATCTACAAGATCGCACCAAAACCTCAACCCAAACTCATCACATTTCTAATCAAACATACTAGCATGCAACATACACTGCTAATAAGCTAAAAACATGCATCAATCACTGAAAACATCCAACCAAAGAAACACAAACCCAAAGAAAATAGGAAAAGGTAAGGGAATACTTACCTGGAGTTGCTAAGATCTTCTATCTCTCTATCCTCGATTGAAACTTGGCTGGAATGACTACTAAAGCTGGCTAATCTCTCTCTTAAAAAGCTAAGGTTTCCTGGAGAGAAAAGAAAATGGAAAAGCTAACTGAAACGGGCAGAGGAAAGCATTGGTTTATATACCAGCAGGTATGCACAAGCTTACACACAAAATGCACAGGGGTGCATGGCGAGAAAAGGACGCACGGGCGTGCGTACGAGAACGTACGGTCGTGCTCCTTCCACAAGCTGCATATAAAGCCAATAAAAGACCTTTCTACCCTCTTATCTCACTGGAACTGATTTCTAACTGAGAAATCTCTCTTCTAACCTCGATTCAAGGCCTAAAATAACCATTCTAACCTCGGGCTGTTACACTAGCAGTAGGCAAGCATGGATGTGTAGTTTCCTTGTGCATAAGTGTGTGTTTAGCAAAATGACAAAAGTTACAAATGCATAAAACTATTGTGCTTTTACATATGAGTTGTTACACAACCTTGCATGTCACATATATGGTTGTGCTCCTTTATATATGATTGTGCAACCCACACATACAATCATATATCTAATGTTTATCCAATCCCTAATTGAGTCAGTCATGTATGAAGAAAAGGGCAATGTAATCAATCATGATATAACTGTCCACCAATCATGATGTATACTTATGCAATCAATATGCATGCTCGTGTGTCAACAAGTTATATATATTTTAAATCAAATTTGGTTTTATCCAAATCGATTTGATAAACATTTGCCACATGTCATGATGCATGGTCGTCTGTATGAATACACATGATCATGCGCCAAGTAAAAATCTTATATTGACTTCTAACCTAATCTAACTAGATCTAACAAGCCAATTATGATAATACCCAAACATATGACCTATCAGGATCAATCAATCTAATGCCTTTAAAATTGGTAGTGTTTAGATTTGGGTTCTCTAGAAATAGACCATAAGTAACCTTTAGCAAGGTATCATAATCACCTGATTAGTAGAGTGTTAGTAAAGATCTATGAACTTGTACAACTTAATAGTAAATGCATAATATAATCCTGACAGCATATTATGTCTCTCGAGACTAAAATAGGTATATATGCTTATCTTAATAAGTCCTCATATAATTTGATGTATGTTCAAACTACATATATTGGATTAGATTACAACCTAATCCCACTATTGTCATAGATTTATTAATCATGAATATATATAAGTGATCTTACTAGAGGCATCACTTTTATGCTTAAGAGTGATATGTTTGATGACATCAAATTATAGCAATCATAATACAAGACAGTTTAGCGACCTTAAGTCAAAGGACTACATATACCGATCAAGTTAAGAGGATATTCCTATAGACACAATAGTCATAATTTATATGGAATCCTCTTTGTTAGGCTTGTCTAGTGAATATGCCTATGAGTCATGCACTCATGTATTGCAGAAAGTTGTAAACAACAACTTAGAAACATGTAAATTATTGCTACTCTTTGGTAGGATTGTTTAACACTATAATAATCCTATCACAATTACTTGTGCCTTAAGTCATAACGATATCAAGAATATGGATATTTCCATAATGACCACTAGTAAGTGTATAAGAAAAGCACGATCGATCGATTGATTCTTTTATCATAGTTTATAATGGCCTAAGGTCAAAATGGTTATATTTGGGATGGGAATTGATAAGAAAAGTAATATTTTAGGGTTAGAAATCAAGCTAAGTGAGTTCAGGGGTAATATAGTCATTTAAGAGATTTATTTGACTCGTACACATGTCACCTCTAAAGGCTACTACTGTACAATACAAAAAAGTACAAAAAATTTTAATTTCTATTACGTATGATCATGCATCTTAGGATACACGATCATACATGATCTTGTTTTGGTGTGACTATATAAAGTAGGTTTTAAGTTGAAATAAATCTCATTTTCTATTTTCTTGAGCTTTTTAGAAAGAGCGTTCCAAAGAGTAAAGGACTAGGAGAAGTAAGCTGAGTTGTGATCCATACTAGGAGAAAAAACTAGAGAGAGAGAGAGAGAGAGTATCCATAAGCCTTGAGGTAAGTGTTTCATGTCTTGTTCTTCCTCGATTATGATTTTGTAATGCTTGATTCATGTTAAAATGTTGTCAAAGTATGATCTGATGATGATTATTATTTAATTAAGATGAATTAATGATAATGATGAAGCATATGATAAAAATTGTGAAATATTTACATTAATATGTTTAGATCTAGGTTAAATACATGATTTATATATTGAATTGTGTATATTTGTGGGGTCCTGCTTTCAAGTATGCATCTACTTCTAATTTAGCATGATTTTAGTGATGATTAATGATTAAAGATGATGTGAATGCTTAGAAATATGCTTAGGTCTTGTGCTTCTGTATTAATTGATGAAAAAGAGCTTAATTCATTTAATGATGAATTTTATTATTAATTGATAGATATATGATATGTATTTGACTTATATTGATGTCATGTGGTTATTGGATGAGGTTGATTGTGAAATGGCAGTTTGTTCTCAGAGATCTATGGTTATTTGGCCAATATCTATAGTAGTAAAATGTGACACACAACTACATATTTGAGAAGGCATATAACCATGTGGTTGTATTCTGCAACGTCATGGTCATACTTGTTACATATGCATAACTAGAGAAGCGATGGTGTTGTGTTATTAAAGAGATGACCGTAAGATGTTAAGTCACAACCATGTGTATGCGTCAATTTTGTGTGACTTGTGGAACATAGGGAGTTATAGAACTTATGGAGAATACAATCATGCAATCTTGTGGTGCATAACTGTGTCAAATGAGAAATGCAAACTAGTAAGTAAGGAATTAATTAAATCTATAATAAATTTAATTAAGTTTTAGTTAAAAGAATTATGAAAAGATTATCCAAATTAAGTGAAAGTCAAGTATAAGCTTAGAAAGAAGATAGATAAAAAATTTATAATAAACAATTATTAAGAAAAATTTTATAATAAAACTAGGAAAATAATACGCGTTAATACATGATAAACATTATATGCATGACATACCAAAATAATATTTTAAGAAAAAAATGTTTTACATGTATATATTTAAAAAGTAGAAAACCTCATGTTTCAAACATCTTTTATGGATAAATACGATGGAGCATCTGTGAGTTTGTATAATTTTTATAGAGAAAAACCAATGTCTGTTAGAGACTGTAATACTACTATATATATTTTTTCCTCATATTAATATATAATAGTATCATAAACATATTTACTATGTACAAGCTTAAACCATACATTTATTAATACACTGCGAAAGTGTAAAACACTGATCATTGTTTACTAAAAATCGTATGTATAATTATTAATACATAAGAATACTGAAAATTTAAATATAAAATTGTAATGAGACTCAAGTCATAATACTCATAAAATGTAGCTACTCAAAATACATAAAACTGTACAGTATATGTGTAGACACTCAATTTTAAACCCAACAAGGTCATGCCGATGATTAAAAAAACCTGAAAGTTGGTTAAGAGGTTTTAAGATGTCGAGCTGAGAATAAATTAATAAAAAGCCAAAACTGAAACCTTTGAACCAATAATAATAACCAATCTAAATAAATAAAGCCTAACCCAAGCCTACCTTAAAAAAAAAAAAAAATCCATACAAGCCTAGCTAAAGAAATGCAGCCCATCTTAAGAGATTACAGCAGGCCCAAGAGAAGTAGGCTCCATGTGCGGCCTGCCCAAGAAATAATTGGGAAAAATGAAGGATGCGGTAGACCCAAGAGATCCCGGCGCTGGCCCAGCATAGGCTGCTTAATGCACTCGTGCACGGCAAGCGCGCGTTGACTCTCTTGTGGGGCTAACTTTTCTTTTGCGCAATCCAAGTTTTCCTAATTTCCCTCATTTCCCGCCCACGTCCTTGCCTTCCTTGCTGCACCTGCATGCTTTGCCTTTCCTACCCTACGCCAGCTCTACAGCACCCTTTCTCTGCACACGTCATCCTGGTTTTTGGGCTAATTCTCTGTTTTCTCTTCTCTGCCGTGTCAGCCTTATCTTCCTTCTTAATTTACTCTCCTTTATTTTATTTCCTTCCTCTTTTATTTTGTTCCCTTTTTCCGTGCCAACTCTCTCTTTTATAACTCATATATTTTCCTACCTTGTCCAGCTTTTAATGCCTGCATGCTTATCATTCTGTCTTTGGCTATTTGCAGTCTTTATCTAACCCAAGATCAAGGGAATTAATTTCCCTGATCACAGCCAGATCAAGGGATCAAGGGCAATTAATCCCTTGACCCGAAGGCCTTCTGATGCTATAAAATGAAGGAATTTTCAGGAAAATGGGAGCGACAAAGGGGGAAAAGGTGGATTTTAAGAAGAACTGGAAAAGAATCGAAAAGAGCAGAGAGAAAAGATAGAAAAAAAAAAAACAGGGGAGGGAGAGAGAAGAGACAAGAGGAGCCACGAAAAAAGAACAAATTTTGAGAGGGCCTTCTGAAACCAGCTTCAGCAGCTACGTTCCCAACGTCTGAAAAAAAAAAAAAACAAACAAACAAAACACAAGCCCCTACCCTTTCGAAATCAGTTTCTCCAACTCAAATGGGACCATCTATAATCCTTTTCGCTTCAATATCGAAAGAAGTTCTAAAATAGCAATTACAATAGGTACGTATCATGAGTAGATGATTTATCTAATTGATTATTTTTGAATTTATTGATTATCTAATGATTTTCTTGATGTTTTATTCGTTTGCTTTCATTTAGTTTATTTTGATTTTTCTTAATGGATCCTCACTGCATTATACTTTATTTGTATCTTCTATCTTATGTAATTACACACTTCCAACTTATCATGCATTATGGTGTTTGATCATATTGTATTGAGCTTGATATGCAGGTCTTTCCATTGGAGTTTTATGATCATGTCATGATCAATAATTGATTGAATATTATGCAAATATATTTCATGTAGAGATGTTTATATTGTGCTACCTGATAATGACACAGAGGCATAAAATATATTTGGTTTAATTTTAATTATTTTCTTTAGTTTTAATTTTTAAGTTTTTGCCTCTTATATTCTAGGTTCATGTGTCTGCAAGCATATATTAGCCTATTACGTGTTTATTTGTGTATACAGTACATTACACGTTTTGTGCCTGCTTGTTCTCTGTGTTTGCATACATATAATATATTAAATATATTGTATGTATATATAACATTATATATTATACCTGGATGGAAGGGCTCTGTATTGATGGAAGGGTTAAGAATATACATATAGTTTATTTTTACCTTGTTTGCATGTTTTTTTTATTTTTTTTTATTTTTATTTGGGCATTAATGTGGCGTGGTGGCATTGCTTCGGTTGTGCATTGCATGTATGTACTGACTTTGTTTCAGATGTGCACTTATGTATATATGTATGGCTAAAGGACTATGTCCCACCCATAGTTTGAGGCGAGCACAAACTGTCACCCTTAAGGTTTCAAAAGCCCAAACTCCCACCTGCAAGCTAAATTTAATATTAAAAATAATATTATACAGTAACAATATAGGGGTATTTTTGTTTTTTTAATATTAAAATTTTATAAATTAATAAAATAAAGTTTATATAAATATAAAATTTTAAAAAAATTTTAAAAAATTTTTAAAAAATTAAAAAATATAATTAAAAAATTTATAAAATTAAAAAACTGAAGCAGCCACCGCTGTCAGTGTCGACGGCAGTGGCCGCCCATGATAGAACCAGGTGGTCATTTCTGGCCACCTAGTTCCAAGGGAGGCCAGATCTGGTCTTCCCATTCGGTGGAGGTGGCCAGATCAATCATCTCTAGTTTTGGAAGAGGTAGCCAATCCGAAATAAAGGTTGGAAACGGTCAGTGGGGCCAAGACCGGCCCTTTACGACCGTTTTTGGCTCCTAAATCCGTCGGAGGCGGCCAAATCTGGTCGCCTCCTCCAAAACTGGAGGTGGCCGATCTGGCCGCCTCCACCGAACGGGGAGGAACCAGACAGCCAAAAATGGCCATCTGGTTCTATTATGGGCAGCCACCGCCGTCGGTGTCTGCTTCAGTTTTTTAATTTTATAAAATTTTTAATTATATTTTTAATTTTTTAAAATTTTTTAAAATATTTATATTTAAAAATTATTTTATAATTTTATTATTAATTTTTAATTTTTAAAAGGGTATTTTAGTCATTTTAGTAAAAAAATTATAAAAAATCCTTATAAGGGTGGAAGACTGGATTTTTTAAACCTTGGGGGTGACAGTTTGTCATCGCCTCAAACTATGGGTGGGGAATAGTTCTTTGGCCTATATGTATTTATTATTAGATTCGTTTTGGCCAAAGGGCTTTGTTCCCACCCATGGTTTGGTCCCAAGACAATGCCCACCCCCTAACATTTAAAAACCCAAATACCCACCTTTCATCCAATTTTTATCCAATTTCATTAATCCATTTTGTAAAATGACTCAAATGCCCTTGTTTAAGGGCGCAATCCCTTGTATCAAAACTAGTGTTAAGGGCGAAATCCCTTGTATTAAAACTATTGTAACTTCAGGGTTGAATTTAGTGGAAGAAAAGTCTTCAAGCGGGGTTGCTTGAAGTAGTGGACGTAGGAGGCGTGGAGAAGCTCCGAACCACTCTAAAAATCGGCTGAGCAATTTCTTTCCCTTACTCTCTTTATATTATTTATTTGCTTGGCTGTATTTAAATTGTGCTTAATTGCTCTTATATTTGTTTGGTTGAATTGGTAGAATAGGAAAAGTTTTTAAACTTGTGATAAATTTTTAATTAACCTATTCACCCCCCCTCTAGGTTATTTGTCATATTGTCTTTGGGGTTTTACAACGTTTAACGAACAAACCATAATAGTGGAGGTCAACCTTCAGATATGGCGACATGGTTGCTTAACACCTTCTTATTGTCGTATCTGACTCTTCAAACTCGACCCATTGGGCAAGTGAGAAAAGTTGGGTCTTCTATAAGGGATCCATAAATCATATGTCCTTACCGATGTATACTTTTCGAAGGCAACCCTTAGATGGTGATTTTATAGACTCCATAACATGTCACAAACCCGTGGTGTGCTCCTCTTGACCACTTTTAGAATGGTTAAACAATAGTAGCAAGTCTATCCTGATGCGGTGTGACAAAAACCGATGCCATAACATGAAAATTGTACAACATTGAATCATATCAAATCTTATCTAGAAACATCTTATAGTACTTCTCAATAGCTTAAACATAATTTATAAGGAAAGGAAATTTGGGAATGAGTGACAAGTCACTTAGTAAACATGTTTTAACCTTTCGTAGATAATCTTATCCTTTAGCATTAATGTCTTATCTTAATGTTTATGATACTACTTAACTTATATTTTTGTTCTTGTCTTGTTACTCTTATATCATTTTTTCTCTTGATCATTAATGCTATAAGATTATATATGAAAGGCTAAGACATGTTTACTAAGTGACTTGTCACTTAGTAAACATGCCATGTCATGTATATCATGATATAAAATATGCTAAAATCCATGACTAAGCCCAAAGGCTTGCTTTCATAAAACATAATCTCTGGAAAACTCATATTCAATTGAAGGTCTTATCATAAACCATATCATAATCGATTTGAAGATCTCATTATAAAACTTATCTCAAAATCGCTCATTGTAATAGTTTGAGGGTAGAACTGTCTTTTTAAGCTTTGAAATCAAGGGTTAAAAAGAGGTTTTTTGATAAAAAATAGATTTGAGAGGGTTCAAGGGTAGAAGAGTCCTTTAAAAGCTATTTGTGGCTCGCACATGGGCTTTCTTAGGAGAATATTTCATATATGATGTGAAAAGAGAGGAAAATTGAGATTTCCATGGGACACATGACCATGCGTCACATGTTTTAGCTATATAAATGCTTTCTATTTTCAGTCACGTAGTTCCTAGCTTTTATCTTCTCCTTCATTTCCCAGTGAACCCTAGAGTTGAAAGAGATTCACCAGCAGCTCAACTTTAGATTAGAGATCCAAAAACTCCTAGAGAGAGAGAACAAGTTTCCAGGGCAAAAGGTAAGTGTCCCCTTACCTCTTTGTCCTTGTTTCATAACATGTTTTCCTTTGTTCTCTGAGTTTAAGTATGCTTACTATGTTATTAAACTTTTGTTTAGCATGTTGAGTGATTGAATGATGATTTTATGGTTGATTGAGTGGCTGATTCCATGATTATATATGTATCTCTTTGTATTCATGTGTTTTATGCTTTATTTATGAGATGTGACGTGATTAAGATTAAATTTTAATGAATGTGTACGTGTTGGTAATAGCCTTAAGGGTGTACTGATGATTGGTTGAAGTTTGGAAGAGTTTAGGAGTGATTTGGTTAGGATTTTTGGGTTTTTAGATGTCATCTATAGAAATTAAACCTATAGGTACATACCTGTGTACCCTCATTTCTATATGAGCACGGTTTTATATGGCACTCGTGTGCACCTAAAAAACCTAGACCTATGCCATATCACTAATCCACACACCCGTGTGCTTATTCCCAATTTCACACACTTATGTAAGCAAGACACATGAGTGTTGGATGACAGCTACACGTCTGTATAAGTGTGAGGCATGACCTTGTGCCTTGACTGCATACCATTGTGTTTACACACACACCTATATGACTAGCCAAATTCTTATGAAAAGATTTCAAAAGTTAGTACAACCGAGAGCACGACTTGCACATTGTAATAGCCCGAGGTTAGAATGGTCTTTTTAAGCCTTAAATCGTGGTTAGAAGAGAGATTTTTGAGTTAGAAATCTGTTTCAGTGAGATAGGAGGGTAGAGTGGTCTTTTGTTGGTTTTATATGTAGCTTGTGGAAGGAACACGATCGTGCGTTTTTGGACACATGTTCGTGCATGTTTGTCGCACACCCGTGCATGCCTACTGGTATATAAACCAATGTTTTTCCTTCGCTCGTTTCAGTCAGCTTTTCCCTTTTCTTTTCTCTCTAGGAAACCCTAACCTTTGGAGGGAGAGATTAGTTAGCTTTAGCAGTCATTCCAGCCAAGATTTAATCGAGGATAGAGAGATAAAATATCTTAGCAGCTCCAGGTAAGTATTCTCTTACCTTTTCCCTGTTTCCTTGGGTTTGTGTTTCCTTGGTTGGGTTATTTTAATGATTGATGCATGCTTTCAGTTTAATAGCAATGTATGTTGCATGCTTGTATGTTTAATTTGATGTGTGGTGAGTTTTGGGTTGAGTTTTGGTGTGATCTTGCGGATTTCGGCCATGGGTGTCGAAATAGGGCTGGATGCACGTCCGTGCATTTGTGCCTGCAAGCTTGTGCATTCTAGTTTTGGGCAAGGTCACGGTCGTGTGTGTGAGCCATGCACGACCAGCTTTTAGAGGGAGTCACGCCCATACACCTAAGGGTCACGATCGTGCGTGAGTCAAGTGTGAGATTTTAGCTAGAATTTCCAGAGCCTTGCACGGTTGGGCTGCACGATCGGCTCACGGCCCGTGCACTCGCATGCACGCCCGTGCGTCCGATAATGCAAGCCCGTGCGCCTTAGTAAAATGAGAAAAATAAAAAAATAAACAGAATTTCAATAACAAGAAAGAAAAAGAAAAGAATAGAAAGAAGAAAAAAGAATAAAAAAAGAAAAAAAAAGAAAAAAAGAAAAAAAAATAAGGAGAAAAAGATAAGATATTTTCCAGAATCACGCTTTAATCTCACAATAGAACAAGAAACTCATCAACAGACTTAAGTAGCATAATCTAGTGACAGGTTACGATTAGAAAACAAAAATAAAAACAAGAATAGAAATAGAAACAGAAAACAGAAACAGAAACAGTACAACAGTAAGATAAACTGTAATCAGAAATAAAAGAGAATTGATAAGATAACATGCATGAATAGCATCATTCAGCATAGCATGTTAAACAGTGTTTTCAGAAAAGGGATCAAGTGATCCATTTGTATCAGTTTTTAGCATTCAGGGCTCGATATCCGGGTCAATTATTTAAGGGTGAATTCGAGAGGGGCATCTGTGGGACTTCAGTTTTCTGTCTTTGGTCAAATTGGTTAGATTTCAGCTTACTGGTCCAATGACTGGTATGGTAGGACATTTCAGCTTACTGGCATTTCGCTGGTATGGTATAGCCCACTTGGCCAGGATACCGAATCTCTATATTCATCAGTCTGATCAGCATAGCAGGTATTTTCAGATACAGAGATTTTAGAAACAATTTTATTCAGCTTTTCAGTGTTTTAGATCTTCAGATCCTAAAACAGGTTTCAGAAACATGTTTTTAGTAAACAGGCCCAAGGATAAATAACATGATTTCAGCATACCATGATACATAGTACATGACATGGAAGAACATACAGACAGTAAAACCAGAATCATGTAAGATAAGAAATAAAAGAAAGATCAAGCTGCACGATATACGTCATAAATAAAGAAATAAAAGAATTCAGCTAATCCTACTAGAACACAAGAATAATAAGAAAAACAAGAGGATTAGAAGAAGCTTTTAGGCTATCAAGAACTTAGTTAAGTTCGCTTAGATAACAATTAGCCAACAGTGACAGCTTAGTCTAAAGCCTACCCGAGGGTAGAGGTAGGAGATGCTTACTGAGTGACTTGTCATTCATTCCCCTTAGTTTCCCTTCTTGTAGGTTGGTGTTTCGGGAAGCTGAGCTTAGTGCACGAGATGACTGGTGTGTGGGATATGGCTTGAGCGGGTTTTCACCTGAGTTTTCAGTTATATGTATGTATATATGTTCAGTTTCAGCAGATAGCATGTTTATGGTTTGCATGCTTTGGATTGCTTATGCATTCGGATTGTACAGTATCCTTTATGTTTTCAGATATTATTATTATTTTATAAACATGAGTTTTATTCAGGATACTGTACAGTGGGTTTTAGTTTCTCATCACAGATTTATAAACCAGCCTCCGCATAATTTCAGTTAGCAGTCAAAGTAGTACTTACTACTATATATTAGGGATATATATTTATATAAAAAAAAAATGGTCTACAGTAATATATAACAGGCGGGGTGTTGCACACATGGTCCCCATGTGTTTTCCCACACTCTCGTATGTCAAGTAGTACATGTCCGTACACTTTAAGAAAGTACAGAAATAGTTTTAAAATAAGGCTAAGTGACTTTACACCATTCATAAGCATAAGGAACATATAAATAACAAGATATAAATAGCATATCATACATGATTAGTAGTATAGAACATGACATGTCATATCAAAGTTTTTAGAAACCAATGCAAGGATCCCATGGCATGTTTTTAAAGTATAGATATACGATATTTCGGACATCAGTTAGGGGTGAATACAAAAGGGCACCTGTGAGTTCGCACACCCTTTAGAAAGAGAAATTAGTGTTCGCTAGAGAAGACATAGTATTGACTAAGCTCGTTAAAGAGAGTGTTGGTTATGTATAAGTAGATTTCAGTAGGATTGAGCTCACATACTAAGACGTCGAATCCTTGTATTCATCAGTTTGGCTAATACAATAGGTATTTTTAGATACAGTATTTTTTGATTCAGCTTTCAGCTATACTATATGTATATATTTAGGATATTCAGATCACAGCTTTTATTTCAGATAGAGTTTTCAAAAAAACTATGCCCAAGGCTAAGTTTTATAACTATTTAGCATTAACATGATATGAAAGCATACATATCATGTGATGTATAACATTCATGAGAAACAAAATGGATAAAGACAAAGAATATTACAGAAAATAGATGCATTTCTAGAAAATAGTTTAGTAGATAATAGCATGACAAGTCATGAGAGTCAGATTGAGTTTGAAACCTGCTAGTGTTAAAGATGGGAAACACTTGCTGAGTGATTTTATCGCTTACCCCTCCTTTCTTATTTCCTTATTGTAGGTAAGTGATTATAAAGGGTTGAGCAAAAGCAAGACAGTTTGGGTATATGGCTTTAACAACAAATAGCATGTTCATGGCTTGCATGCTTTTATATAATTGATCATGTAGATGTCTGTATTAGACTATTAGAATACACTGTATGAATAACATATATTACTAATGAGAAACCTATGATTTAACCATGCATCATCAACTTTCTTTCCTTATTATTAATAGTAAATTATAATTATAACTTCTGCATGTAAATTTTTATTTAGCAGTAGCTTTTACTATAGAGATTCCTATTGCAAGTATATTATATTTATAATTTATATTATATTCAGTAGTAAATAGTGACCTGTGGCAGGAGTCAATACAGTGTTTGGTATTAGAGTGTATTCTGAGCCATCAGAGCATATTTGAGCCTTGTTTTCAGAATAATATGTTTTCACATGCATTATTTTCTATATTTTGCATGAGCTTAGAGCAATCATATCCTAACAGCCGTTGCTTGCGTCCTCTCGGTATAAGTATTTTAGTATTGAGTTTTAGTTTGTATTACATGTTAACCTCCTATGTTGTGATTGTCTAGATAGAAGATTTCACCTACTTAGATTCATAGGTGATGAAAGTAGCGCCTTAGTAAAACCTATGAGTATTAGTGATGCTAGGAGGTCTTAACACTCTCAAGTATCTCTTACAGCGAAATATGTCAAAAAAAAAAAAATAGTTAGAGAGGTTATGAGAGAAAGGTTACAACATGCTAAGAGGGTAGAGACCCAAGAGCCTGTCAGAGGCGAGACCCATCAGGGGCAATGTAGAGGTTATTATGAACAGAGGACATAAGGATTTTAGATACCAAGGTTTGAATTTCAAAGAGGCCAGAGTTCTGGTATAGGGACAATAAATACAAATCTTTCAGAGGGGCTTCAATTGATATATAGTTTGCTTAGAGCTTATCAGCCACCTAAATTTACTGGTTCCAATGATCTTGTAATAACAGAAGATTGGATGGAGACAGTTAAGAGTGCAATGGGGTTGTTTACCATGACAAACAAAAAAAATGTGAGATATACTACCTATATACTTAGAGGTGATGTGAGGGTGTGGTGGAACCTCGCAAGGATGTATGTTGATGAGGAAAGCTTGTCATGGAATGAGTTGAGGCGATTATTTGATGAGTATCATAGTGCAAATATGGTTCATGCCAAAGCTCAAGAATTTATAGAGTTGACTCAAGCTACAAGTTTACTGAAAGACTATGTTATCAGATTTAATCAGTTTGTGAGGTTTGTCCTTAGCATGACAGTTTCAGAAATAACTAGAGTACAGAAGTTTGTGTATGGATTGTACCATGCTATTACTAGAGATGTTATGACAGGATCTTCCCCTCCTCGAAGATTTAGTGATGCATTAAGAAGAGCCTTGAGGCTAGAAGTTTATCTATAGGGAATGAGTATATTCATTAGACCAGTAAAGAGAGGTTCAGACAGAGGTTTTGACAGAGGTAGTGATAGAGGCAAGAGACTCATTGTTGAACCCTCGATTTTTTTATGATGATAAAAATATGCTTAATTTGTTAATTAATCCCTTGCATGAAGTAATTCATGACAAAAGAAGGGAGAAAAAGTTTTATTTTACAGGATATTGGTCTCACACGACTGTGTGCTATTGTAGCACGATCGTGCTTAACCAAAAAGGTCCTCGTGTCTCCAAAACATGGGACCGTGCTCCTAACGGTGTGAGGTCCTGTAAAAAACTGAAGAAAAATTTCAGAACCAACACAGGCGTGTGTTCATGACACACGATCATGTGCATGTGTAACACGATTAACGCACTATCAGTCCAACCATGCAAGTGACATTGTATAGTCAAAGATTTCAAAAGTCAAGGACACGACCGTGCGCATTTAAAGCACACGACCGTGTGCGTAACGCATGAAGAACACGAGAGATCAAATCGTGCAAATGAAACCGTGCATCAAGTCAAAGCAAGGCAGTGGACGCATGACTGTGCTTGATGATGAGTGAAGAGCACTACCAAGGACGTCGTGCAAGGTTGATCGTGTAGAAGCTTTTAGGCATACATTTAACACACGGTCATGTGGATATGGCACACGACCATGCGCTAGCAAAAAAATGCTCGTGTACTGCCAGTGTGTTCGTCATACAGCAAATCGTGCGAGCCTCTGGAATTTTGAGCAAAAACCATGAAGGGCTGAAGCACGACCGTGCGTCAAAGGCACACGACCGTGCATCATTGGTGTTAATCTTTAATTCGACCGTTGGGAGTCCGATCGAGGTAATAAATACAGCAAGCACGACTATGCACTCGAAGAGCATGACTGTGCGCCTGGAAAATTTATTGCAGAGCATTCATTTTCAACCACCTCAACGGATACAAAGCTAAGAAAACATCTCCTTGCTATTCTAAGCAATAAATGGAGTATAAAAGGAGACTCATTTGAAGTGGAGAAGTTTACAGAAAACGAATTACAAATCCAAGCTATCTTGCTCTACTACTTGATTGCTCATTCTCTCTAAAAGCTTAAAAATTTCTATCCTTGAGAGATCTTCATTCCTCATTGTATTTTCAGCCTAAATTAGAGGCAAAAACAATTACTTTCTTAATCATATCCTTGCTGTAAAAAGGGTGAAATTCCCTTGTTGAAAAAACTATTGTATCTTCGGGTTTGGAAGATAGTGAAAACTTCAATCGGGTTTGATTGAAGAAGAGGACGTAGGAGACTTGTGTTCAAAGCTCCAAACCTTTATAAATTTGGCTGAGCAATCTCTAAACTCTCTCTCTTTTTATTGTGCATTGTGATTATTATTATTTTTATTTTGATTATTGCTTTAGAATTTTTAGTACTCCTATTCACCTCCTCTCTAGTATTAGTTCTCTAGCTATTAAGGTTTTTCAATTGGTATTAGAGCGGGTCTCTAGAAAATTCATAAAATCTAATGATTTTTAGAGTAAAAGATCCATATAAAGAAATGGCTAGTACTTCTGCACCTGTTTTTAGTGAAGGACAATGCATAACTAGGCCATCATTGTTTTGTGGTGTAAACTACACTTAATGAAAGATTAGGATGAGTTTACATATAAGGTCAATAGATTATAAACTATGGAAAATAATTGAATATGAAGATTTTGTTCCTATAAATCCTAAAACAAACTGGCCTAAAGACGAAAATGAATATAATGATGAAGATGAAAAATTATTGAGTTTAAATGCCAAGGCAATTAACATATTATTTTATGCTTTGGATTCTACAGAATTTAATAGGGTATCATCTTGCGAATTAACCAAGGAGGTGTGGACCATCCTTCAAACCACACATGAATGAACGAGTCAAGTAAAAGAATCGAAGATTGAACTATTATTTAGAGAATATGAGCTGTTCGAGATGAAGGCAAAGGAGAACATAACGGATATGTATAAACGATTCTCGAACCTAGTCCATGATCTGAGAGGATTGGGGAAGAAATTTGTGAATGTGGAATTGGTGAAGAAGGTATTGAGATCCTTACCGGAATCTTAGACCATGAAAGTAATCGCAATAAAGGAATCCAAAGATTTAACGAAATTGGGGATAAATGAGTTGATTGGAAGCTTGCTCACCTTCAAAATGAAAAGGAAATCGAAGGAGGATGAGAGAAAAAATACTAAGAGCATTGCTCTGAAAGCTGTAGAAGAAGAAGAAGAAGAATCCTCCATGGATGAGGAGGATGTCAGCCTGCTAGCAAGAAGATTTGGCAAATTCTTGTCAAAGAGCAGGAGGATGAAAGGGAGAAGCAACTTTGAATCAAAGGGGAAAGACAAAGAAGATAACGACAATGAAGTCATTTGCTTCAAGTGTAAAAAGCCTGGACATATTAGACAAGATTGTCCACTGCTTAAGAAAAAGAAGAAGGAGAATGTTGAGAGAAGATTCAAGAAGAAAGTCTTAGCTGCCACTTGGAGTGGTAGTGATGACTTAAGTGATGATAGTGATGAAGAGGAAAGAGCCAACTTGTGTTTCATGGCCAAAAGCGATTCGAAGGATGAAGAGGTATGTGAATCCAATTCATGCTTTTTTAATGAATTGCAAGACGCTTTTGACTCTTTATTATTAGAATTTAAAAATGTTAGCTCTAGGAATAAGATATTAAAGAAAGAAATGATTAGTTTGAAGCTAAGTTTAGAGAAAGCTGAAAATGAATGTAAAAATGCTTTAGATGAGAAAACAAATGTTGAAATCAATTTGAAGTTACTTAAGAAAGAAAATGATAAGTTGAAAGCTAACCTAAGTAAATCAAATGAAATCCTGGAAAAATTTAAGATAAGAACTAAAAGATTGGATGAGATGCTTGCATCTCAAAGAAGTGGATTAAATAAAGAAGGTTTAGGATACAATGGAGGAAATCCTTTTATAAACAACCATAAACCTTTAAAAAGGCCTCAAGCCGTTGAAATGAAATGTAAATATTGCTCTTATCTTGGACATACTATTAGAAAATGTCCAATTAGGAATGACAAACCTTATAGAATAAAAATGGTTTGGGTTCCTAAAGGGACAATTAAGACTAACCTTCCTGGACCCAAAACCATTTGGGTACCAAAAAAGACTTAAATATATGTCTTGTCTAGGTGTGCTTGGAGGTGAAGAGAAAGAAGTTAAGCAAATGGTACTTAGACAGTGGATGTTCAAGACACATGACCGGAAACAAGAATCTCTTCACATCATTAAAGGAAAAGGATAAATTTTGGAGATAATTCAAAGGGAAAAGTTGTGGGAATTAGCTCCATAGGTAACTCCTCTCTTACCATCAATGATGGTTTGTATGTTAAAGGCCTTAAACATAATTTGCTAACTATTAACCAATTGTGTGATAAGGGTTTCAAAGTGTGCTTTCATGCCTTGTGTTGTGAAATTATTGATAAGAACACTAATAATATTGCATTCATAGGACATAGGCACTCAAATGTATATGTCATTGATTTACATAACATTGCATCAAATGATTTATGTCTCATGTCAACCAAGGAGGAAGACATGTGGTTGTGGCATAGAAGATTAGGACATGCAAGCATTGATGTTTTGGAAAAATTATCTAAAAAGGATTTAGTTAAAGGTTTGCCAAAACTTGTTTTCAAAAAGGATGAAATTTGTGATGCATGTGCCTTAGGAAAGCAAACAAGAACATGTTTTAAAAGTAAAAATTTTGTTTCTATATTTAGACCACTTCAACTATTGCATATGGACTTATGTGGACCTTCTAGAACTATGAGCTTAGGAGGAAAATGTTATTGTTTTGTAATAGTTGATGATTTTTCAAGGTTTACATGGGTTTTGCTTCTTGCACATAAAGATGATGCTTTCAAAATGTTTGTACCATTCATTAGGAAATCGCAAAACCAAGTAGGTTATGCAATTACTTGCATTAGAAGTGATCATAGGCAAAAATTTGAAAATTCAGATTTTGAAGCATATTGTAATGAGCATGGCATTGAACATAAATTTTCAGCCCCTAGGACACCTCAACAAAATGGAGTTGTTGAGAGAAGAAATAGAACTTTAGTAGAAATGGCTAGGACCATGTTGTGTGAACATGATTTGCCAAAATCTTTTTGGGGTAAAGCCATAAACACTTCATGCTATATCATTAATAGAGCTATGATTAGGCCAATCCTTAAGAAAACTCTTTATGAGTTATTTAAAGGGAAAAAGCCTAATATTGCATATTTTCATCCATTTGATTGTAAATGCTTTGTACTCAACAATGTAAAGGATAACTTAGGAAAATTTGATGCTAAATCGGATGAAGCAATTTTCCTAGGATATTCTTCCACCTCTAAAGCATATAGAGTCTTCAACAAAAGGACACTTGTTGTTAAAGAATCTATACATGTGTTATTTGATGAGTCTTTTTCTAAGTGTGTAGATAGGTCAAATGATAACGAAGTGGTAGAGCTTATAAAAGATCTCAAGTTAAATGATGGCCCCACTCCTAAGGAAGAAGAGACTCAAATTGTGGAAGCACCCCAAGATGACATGCTTGTGCAACCACAAGAAGTGCAAAAGGAGATTTCCTTCCCAATAGTGAAATATGAAGTTAAAGAAGGAAAGATCATTGGTGATCCAACCCTAGGAGTAAGGACAAGAGCTTCAATCAAAAATACTTGTGAATTTGTGGCATTCTTGTCACAAATGGAGCCTAAGAAGGTGGATGAAGCTTTAAATGATGAGAGTTGGGTATTGGCCATGCAAGAAGAATTGAACCAATTTGAGAGGAACCAAGTATGGGAGCTAGTTCCTAGGCCAATGGATCATCCCACCATCGGCACAAAATGGGTATACCGAAACAAGGTGGATGAATCTGAGATTGTTACAAGAAACAAGGCGAGACTAGTTACCCAAGGCTACTCTCAAGAGGAAGGTATTGATTTCGATGAAACTTATGCCTCTGTAGCTAGATTAGAGGCAATTAGGATATTGATTGCTTATGCATGCCATTTAAACTTTAAACTTTTTCAAATGGATGTTAAAAGTGCTTTTCTAAATAGTTTTATTCAAAAGGAGGTGTATGTAGAACAACTTCCCGGTTTTGAAAATCCAAGTTTTCCAAATCATGTCTTTAAACTAAGAAAAGCTCTTTATCGTTTGAAACAAGCTCCTAGAGCTTGGTATAAAAGGTTAAGTTCATTTTTAATTGAAAATAATTTTTCAAAAGGAAAGGTGGATGATAAATGTCAATTGCATGTATAATTTCGTGGTCAATTTATAGAGTTTTAAAGGCGATTTGACCATTTTACCCTTATTATGTGTATATTTCAGGATCACGGGTTTTCATGTTTGGTTTTAT